>JBBYHK010000018.1:548705-621294 GCA_038382065.1 Adansonia grandidieri | reverse complement strand
TGATTCTCTAAGGCATTTTTGGTTTGGTATTGCCCCCCCCCCCCCCCAAAAAAAAAAAAAAGGAAAAGGGTTAGGATCAAAGAAAAAAGTGGCAAAAGGTTGGAGGAAAACACGACATTAATTAACCCCAGGAACAATTGTCTGCTAAATTCCTGCCCGTCAATCCCAAATTTCACACTTATCTCTTACCTACGTAGTAGTTTTGTTTTGCCAACGTCAATCCTTGTACTTTCGGGTTGTATTCTGGTCCTCATCCTCCTTTGCTTGCTCGCGCACCTGAAGGAAAGGATATTGAATACAAGTAAAAAAAGAATCGTAATCCCCACCAGCAATTTGCCACAAGGGCACGTTACCCATCTCGTAAGTTCCTCTTTTCCTTCCATCTCTGCTCTTCTCTTTCTCTCTCTTTGTTCTTCTTTGCATTTAAACCGTTGGCCACCCTCTTTGCTCTTTCAGTTTTTGCTTTTTCTGACTCTCAAATAAATTTCCTCTTTAGTTTCAAAATTTTCTAATCTTTTTTCATCCAACCAGCGTAAAGAGAAAAGAAAAGACACATTGGGAGCAGGAAATGGGGAAGATATGACTTTTGGGAATAATGCTTTAAAACCTCTGGTTACACACTTTAGATCGATAAAAAAAAAAAAAAACAGATGGTTTAGGGTTCTTTTCGGAGGCTAAATGCTCAGCTGAAGAACAAGCTCAAAAACATTTTTTTTTTATTTTTCAATTTTTAAGTTTTATTTTATGTTTTCATTTTTTTAACTGTAATTTGAGATATTAATTTATATATTAATGTCGTATTTTATTTTTTTAACCCCTTGTCTTTTCTATTATGTAGTTGGTGCTGAACAACTAACTGGGATTCATACCTTTTAACTACTTTTGTTAATTTCTTGCAGCATTGGAATATATGGTTGACAATTGTTATAGAATGAAAAAAGGAGTAGGAAAACATGTCCATGTGTTAAATGATTATGTCATGAATAAAATGAGTTCAATCATGTAAGCGAGATATAACAATTATGGAAAAATTAATAAAATATATACCGAGTTTTAAATACGCATTCATTGATATTTTCTTTTCCCACAAATATTATAATTATACCATGTTTCACAATTTTCATAATATTAATTTTAGAAATTATTGTTACATACTTATCTTTTATCGCTTTGCTTGCAACGTTGTTCTTTTTGACATAAGAGGGGAAAACACTAAGAGAAGTGACAAAACAATTGGGGAATAAAGGCTTGAAATCAATAAGATACTTTTGAGTACTTATAGGGGTGTTATGGCTGGATCGCTTGAAATTTTGTTGAATTTTTTTGCTCAAAATTGTAGTTGATTTAGTCGATCAAATAAGTTCGAATTATTATTAAAAATATTTAAATATTTAAAAAATAAATTTTATATTTAAATTTAAATAAAAATTATTTTAATTATATAAGTATTGATTTGAATTAACTATCTTTGAACATATATTTTCATATATTTGTTACATTAACATATTTTCATATGCCTTTTTCAGTTATTTTTATTGGGTTAGTTTTTGGGCTTCCTGGCCAAATAACGCTCAAACCTAAAGTTGGTTTCCATTTCAACCCTTGATTGGTCTTAGGTTACAAAAAACTCAAAGCCCAACATCCATTAAATCACGGTTCAGCTTTAGTTCAAGGGCACACAGCATCTCCTCTTCTCGTAGATCAATAAGCTCTTCAACATCAAATGTTTCGGTCTAATAGTTGAGTTTTAATTATGTTTAGACTTTAGAATGCTGAATAGAAATAGCAATGGATAATATAAGTTTGAATATTTGTAATTGTTTAATTTTTTTTTTAAAAAAAGATTTGAATAAGGTGGATTCAAATAATATTCAGATTCGGATACTATAATTACTATTCGCAATAAATTTAAAACGGATGTATATATAAATCCTCGAATATCTATTATCTAAACCCTTATTACATATGTGGATATATCCGAATCTATTTTTCAAATTTGCTTTTGTAAAATGTTAAAAAATTATACTCTATGTAAGAATCGAACCTTGGCCTATTGAATTTAGATTTTTTTGTGGATTTGGATATCCGATAAATAATGTTGTTTAATTTGGATGGTAATATACAGATTTAATGTAGATAATAAACAGATTCAAATTAAAAATATATTTTTTTGGATTCATATTCGAATATTATAAAAATTATAAATATCTAATTTGACGTCATCTTTAATGTTGAAAATTAATAATTTGAGATAAAAGAAAAGACGTAAATAATTAAATTTTTAATTTAAATTTATTGAATATTAATTTTTAATTGTAGTTGTAGAGTTAGTCACCTAATCCACCTTGCATTGTGTTCATAGTGATGAACTTTTTCTCTTTTTACGAAAATACAAATGTCAGCTTAACAACAAAAACAGGTCGTAAATTATGATTTTTGACAACCCAGTTTCCCTTTTAATATTTTTATTAATTGGAGGTTCATTTGCGAAGTCACTAAAATGTTTCATTTTCCAGGCAAAATTTCTCTTGTGATATGAGACATACCAAAAAATCCAATAGACAGCAACAAAGAAAATACAGATCGAAAGAGAAATGAGCGCTAATCAGATGCCGAACAATGGAGTTTTCATAACTATGTACGTAGAATCTCCTTCTTCGATCATCCAACCACTTTCAGAATCCAATCCTGACAAGAAGGTTAAGACGAACCCAGTTTCGGAAAGGCCTAAGAGAAGCCAAGGTTGTGATCGCAGGGCGCAGCTCTTGGCTTACAATCAAGAGCTGAGAACAGCAGATAACGACGAGCAAATTCGTTGGAACCAAAAGAGTTCGAAGTACAAATCAAAGGCAAGATGTGAAGAACAGAAGTGGAAATTTCTAGCTACTGCGAAAAGACTTGGGATTTCATTTCTGGGAATTTTTCGAAAGTCAAAACGGCGATGGAAGTATCGACATATGCCATTGACATCTGAGGAGGATAATAAATGTAACACTGGTGGGAAGAAAAAAAGGAGAAGAAAATTTTGGGTAAAATTCTGTGCATTATTATCTATATTTATTTATTAATTTATTTCATTCTTCGAAAGAATTTCTTCTAACTATATATTAATCAATTCAGGATTTTAATTATGTTCCACAGGGGAAATTGAGGCGCATGTTCAGAGGATTATCTTTTGTTTGGCGACGCAAGAAAGGGAAAGGGAAAGGAAAATGGAAAGTTGATCAGTGAATGGTTGGGAGAGTGCTGGATTTGCATCCATAAAACTGATGCCGCTTTTGCTTGCACTTGTATACTTTGGTCTTCCGCTCGTATTTAAATACACTGCTTAAAAAAAATCCAACATATATATATATATATACATGAAAGATTCTCTCACGTGATATTAATTAAATCCTTTTAATTACATCAAATTTCTATTAAAAATATAATAATAATAACTATCTACCTCACATGATAGGGCAATCGGGTTTGTTGCTCGAATTCATAAATGAAAAAGGACTAAGATACAAATAAATAAGCAAACTTCAAATCACAGTCATCCATTGAAAGAGAGTTCACTAAAACTCTTATCTTGAAAAGAAGCAAAGAAACCACCAAGGAATTATTTAATTCTTCTCTGAATTTTTTTTCTTGAAACTGTACACCACAAAATATCCTGGAGAATGAAGTACCATCAACATGCACCATCAAGAAATGTTGCCATGCCAGCTTCTAAAACAAAGCGTATTTCCCGCTGCTGTCAAATGACCATAATCCACCGACCAAATGATAGTCGATAAATATACCTATGAGGGAACTGACAGCAAAAATCCCTTTGGTTCGCCTCAACAACTGAACACCTAAATTACCGATGACCAACTTTCCTACAATCTGTTCATTTACCTGCTATCGACTGTTGCATGACATCAAGGTATAAATTTCACCGTGTGATAGATAAGTAAATGTTCAGTCCTTAGAGGTAGACGGAAGTTATAGGCCTCCATTACGTCTTCGGACCCTGGGGATACGCCTTAGCCCCAATGACCCCAACAAGCGAGCAGGCCAAGTTCTAGCTGCTGGGGAAACAGCACGAAAAGCACGGCGCATTGCATAGTCTTCATCCTGGAATAGGTCATAGTCCATGAATCTACTGTCCAAGCTAACAGAAGAATCTAGATGAATAAAATCATCATCAAAAGAATCGTCAAAAGAGTCATCTGAATCCGATTCATGTCTGTAGATACTACTACGGTGGCCTGGTTCGATCACATAATCCCCCAACACCACTGCCCCTGGAGTTGATGACATAATTGTACTGATGACATCATTTCGCTCCCTTTCATTTTCAAGCTTTTTCCATTTTTCTTCAAGTATAGGGTCCATTGCTCGAGGTCGCGCCAATGGGTGCTTTGCCCTAACATGTTTCTTGAGCTCTTTTTAAGTTCCAACAAAAGAGCACTTGTCTTGCATGCAGGCCCTTTTTTTCCGATTGAGATATTTCCGTAAAGATTCTACCACTGTACAACCTTTCACTTGTCCCCGACAGAGTGGGCATACAAGCTCTGGTACTTCCATCTTTTCAGTGGGCTGCCCCACACCTGAAACATGACTTGAATTATCCACCGACCCATTGTCAACTGAAGTTACTTTAGTGTATGCTTTCTTGTATTGCTCAAGACAATTGGAAAAGCGCCGGCTAGTAGCACACATGTAAGGGCAGCAACCCTTATCATAAGAGTAACAAAGGAGGAGAACAGCATTGTGGGGGAACTCCAGACAAACTGAACATTTTGCAGCTTCCCAATCTTTCTTCTCTGAAGCTTTGGAACAGTTTTTCTTTTGGGAGCCTTTGCCAGCCTTATTAGGATAAGATGGCAATAGATGAGGATTCACACTTTTATTACGAGAATCAGACTTTCGCACTTTGCTACCTTTGGCCATTTGCAATTTAACCTAAAGCAGGGGAGAGATAGAGAGATATCATATAATTTTAACAATACAAATTATTGTAAAACATAAACAAGATTAATATATGCCAAGCACTTTACACAAGATTAAGAAAAATTTGATCACATATTCCATATTTTCTGATGAGAAAGCCCATTAAAATTTTCATACCACAGCACAGAAGATTGCTGGCTAAATCAAAGTGCAGTCTACACATTTTATGCATAATATAGACCTCAAAATGTGTAGAACAACAATAACGATGTTCTTTATTTCAAATACAAAACAACGATAAAGCCTAGGACAACTAAGTAGCTGTGTCACTAGGAAAGGAGAGTTTATTGTTAGAATGGGTGCATATTCTCGGAAAAAGATAACATACCAAAGAAAACCTACTTGTAAGGCAACAAACAATGAAATCCAATGCCAAAAATTAAAAGAACTATAAACATTAACCAATCTTAATAGACCATTGCCTTAATTAGACTATGAAGCTAAAGTACTGTTTGAGCATTCACGCTATTCTTCCTTTCAAAACCAGCAAGGTACTGTTCTTGTTACCTAAAAACTGAACTGTTATGCTCTTACAAGTAATAGTACGTTAAGATATGCCCAAATGTATGAAAATCAACAAAAGTCAATTCTCTAAGTGGATAGTCCAAAGTTTATATATATATATATATATATATATATATATATATAAGAAAGAAAGAAAAGACAGAGGCACAGCGTCACACTATAAGACACCCAGTTCTCATCGTTTGTGGAAGAGATATGATGGTTCAAATTAATAATAATACTACCACTGACAATATCACAAAGTCACTCAAAAAATTTTAATAGAAGGGCAGATTATTTGTGTGACCCAATTAACTTTATATTTTTTGTGTGACATAACTAAATATTCACAAAATGTAAGTAAACATATAAAAGAAGCTACAACAGGAATTTCTATATTATATCCGTGCAAGTCTGATCAAGAAAACTGTTTCAAAGCAGAAAATACCCTTGCTAAGTGAAACTAGAAAATAGGGACCTAGTTGACATGAAAGGAGTAACATGGTGCCAAACAAAATATGAAAGTGGCATAAAGGTTTAAATCCATCACAACTACCCTTTCTTTTATCAATTATACAGTGAGCACTCTTACCTTGCCCTACACCCCAGGCTATCCTAACCCACCCCATCGCATGTATTGGATGGCAGCCACCAGATCAAGAAACGGCCCAACCGTTTGAAGCCTTGACCTCTTGGTGAGAATCCACTAAAATCACCAAAGAATTGTTGGTTACAAGTACATAGTTTACCTGCATTGCACCTTTTATAAAGAATTTGGAAACCACAATCAAATTATATTCAAAACTTTCCTTTCCAAATTCCAACTTTCGAGGACATATATTGATTTAAATGTAATGCCTGGTTTAGCTTAAGCTGAAGCTAGTACAACTTTCAGAAAAATTAACTAAAAGAACTAACATAACACAAAATGATTCTATACTCTTTATAAGAATAGTTGAAAGCCTGCTCGATAGAATTAACAAGTAAAAAATTGCTAACCAATTAATTCAGAGTGTAAAGTACTACCCCCATCCCTCGAGTTTTGACTTTTGACCATTGCTTTATTTTGAAAGTTACCAACCAAAAGAGTATACAATAAGTTAACTTTTGAATCAAACTCTAAACTCTAAAGAACATGTTTCTAAAATGATTTATTGTAGAAAAAAAAAAAAAAAGAATTAATTGGAAACTTTTAAAACACATGAAAAGCACACAGACATTATCCACCATGTTCATAATAAGGCATTTTAACTTCTAACGTCAAACAAAAAGTATCATTGAGAAATTAAATATTCCAAAACTATTAAAAAATCACAGCTTAAGTAACAACAAAAGAAAAAGCTTTTCTAAAAATAGCAAAGCATTCCAATACAAAAGGACTGGTCATTCATTAAAATCAAAACAGTGGGAGAACAAGGAAACGATGAAAATGAACTTTACAATAAGCACCATTTCCACCATGATACTGACTAGATGGGAAAGATTAAATAAAAGAAAAAAGGAAAAAGGGAGTGAGATAAGCTAAGCATTGGAATTGAAAATGTACACCGTACTTTGACCTCATGTAAAGACCATCCTTAGGGGAAAAAACAGAGTCCAAATGCAAAAGTTGTAAGGATATGAAATCAAGCATGGTTTTGCCTTTTACCGTTGAGTATATATTATAAAGAAAAATTTAGAAGAAGAATAAACTATTTAGCATCAGAAAATGAATGTTCCCAGTGTAAATCTATCCTTTGAAGTTGAACTATAAGAGCAAGAACTTGTTGAAACGTTTTTTATTAGTCTTTGAAGAGCAAGAACTCTCAAATTATTGAAGCAATATGTTGGTTTTCTGATTCTCCTCCAATAACCATTAAAATTATCAAATAAATGCTTTCTTGACAGCCAACGTTAATGGAATAGAGTCTTGGCGTTTACGTTGTAAAATTCCAATCACACATCTGAATCATATACAACAGTACTTTAAAAAAAAAAATCCGATCAAGGAAACATTCAGAAATGAAAAATACCAGTGAAGCAATAGTTTATAACACTTATTAATCATTAACATTTGTGCATTAATGCAAATAAAAGGATAAAAAAATAAAGTCTAACTTCTAATCAGAGACACAATTAAAGTGAACAAAAAAAGAAAGGGAAAGGTAATTAAATTATAGATATAAAAAAGGCAGTGAAAGCAACCATTATTTAAAACCCTAGGCTAAAATTTGAAACTTTAAAGCACAATCAGAACATAAGTTATCTGAGCTCTTATTTTATTAAAATACAGGTGTCCGATACAGATGAGTACGGGAATGATTCTTAAAATATATTAATAAAACAGAGATCAATTTAGTGTACAAACACATAACCGTATAAAGACTCTCATCCGAATCCGAACCAGGATGACATAGATCGGAACAGTGAATATCAGAATGCATCATCTTTCAAAAGAAATAAATCGAAATTGATAATCCAATGAAATAAATGTGGGAGGGAAATCGTAATCTAAGTGTACCTGGATATGCGACCATCGATTTGAAACCTTTTAAGTACAAAAGAGAACCAAAAAAAAAAATTGGGTGGGAAGGAAAGAAGAGGGGAGCTAAAACACTTGGGGGAAGGGGAAGAAGGCGATCTTCGCGGAGTGGTGAGGTTGCGTTTTGCGTAGGAAAGTGGTGGCTTGCTTTCCGTTTCCGCTGCTGCTACTGGCGGTGCGGAGAGGAGAGCGGAATTTTAAATCTCTCCCCACCGGTAACACTGATCGGCTCCTTCGCTTATCAAGAGACCTGTTTATGGGGCCGCCTCATCGTCCAAATCTGTCCGTCCAATATTAGTGTTTTTAAAAGAAAAAAATAAGTTGGAAAATAGATTTAGAAAAAAATTACGCTCGTCTCTTTATTTTAAAATTTAAAACTCATTTGTGAATTACATAATATATTATTTTTATTTATATATTATATAATTTATATAATATAAAAATAAATATATATTTATTATAATAAAACATTAAAATTTATGATTAATTATCTATCATTTTAAAACTTAATACAAAAATTTAACATATTATTAAAAATTAAATTAAAAATAATATACTGCTAAAAAATTTTAAAAAATTAATAAATTTAAATAAACTTAAATTATCTATTTAATAATTTTAGCTAGTATAAATAAAATTTAAAATTTATATTTAAATTCGGATTAAATTTTAATAAGTATAAATAATATTAATATAATATCAAAATATGACTCGAATCTAGCTTTATCTGTAAATCATTCTCCGATTCAATCTAGAATTTATTGATTAAGTTTGTCCTTTAAACTCAAGAAAAAATTTTATTTAATTATTTATAACTTTTTGTATATATAATTTTGTTAAAATTATTTTTTTTACCAACAATAGACTAAATTTGATATCGTGACAAAGTGATGGCATTTACCATTCTAAAAGCCTGTTCACTTAAAATGAAAAATTGCACATTTTTATATTTAATTTTCTTAAATATAATTTATTTATTTTTTCTAAAAATATATATTTTCACTCGTGCGATGAGGGTAGACTTATTCAACCGTGGGAAAAAAAATGAATAATTTACTATGATGTCAAAAATAAGTTTTTTTTAAATAAAAATAAAACACTTTTAATCACATTTTATATTATAAGTTTAATTTAAACTTTTAAAAAAATTAAAAAATATTTTATTTATTCGTGATATCAATTTAATTAATTTTTATAATATAATATAATTTAAAATTATTAAGTTAACATCTTTTTCTACTAACAAAAATTTTTGAAAAAGATAGAATTCCCTCTCTGATGTCTTGTTAACGTAAAACACTAATTTAATCAACTTTTTAAATATAAATATAATATATAAATACTAATATTATAGATATAAATATCTGTATATAAATTTTCGTAATATTTTTTCCCGACTCCTCTATAAAGTCGTTTAACTAATCAAGAAAAGTAATGCTTTTTATCAAGACAAAAAGCTACATACGCAATTCAAAATGATGGTTTGGACATTGATGGACACAGTATCTGAATTATGTTATTTGTACTTTTTAATTTTTAAAAGTATTTATGTTATTTGTACAAATTAAATATATTTTTAATATGTTATAAAATTTTAAAAGATTTAATATTATCGTATTAAATATGTATTTATATTTAAAATTATAAGTTCATACCCTTGAACCTTTTGATTGATAACCGGTTGAGTTTTAAAAAAAATATATTTTAACACTAATTTTTTTATTTATAAAATTTGAAAGTGATATCTATTTTAAAAATATTAAATTTTTTATCATTTAATCCGATAAATATCGATAAACAGTAGCAACTATTGGTACACCAAAATTGTCTAATCGAATTACCAACTTCGGTATGAAATTACCGTGGTGGTTGTCCAAATGATTATATATATATATATATATATATATATATATGCTCACGACAAGCTAAATGTTAAGATTCAGGCAATGAAAACTCTTGAACTAGCTTCCTTCTTTTTAATTCATGCTCATAATTTACACCATTTTGTTCAATATAGAAAAAATATTTGCCAATAATATATCCCTCCAGCAGCCATTATTTTTATATAGAAGAAAAATATTTACTATGAATGTTTATACGGCATCATTTCTTCGGTCACCATCGTCATTATCGAGGAGATAATACAGAAGAATTGATACTCCTACGTAAATAGAACACCTATTGCAGGTCATCACTTCTGAAAAGTGGTTGTGAGTTTTTAAGTTGTTAAATATATTTTGCGAGTGAAACGGAGGAAGAGGACGAATTGAGAATGTGGAAAGCTTACAAAGAAGAGCAAATAGTCTGAGGAGAAAGAATTTTGATATTTCATGAATAGAGTATTTTAGTTTTATATTATTAAATTTAATATTTTAATTTTTATATTTTTAAAATTATAGTAAATAACAAAAAATAATTGAAGGTGTTAAAAAAATTTAAATATTAATAAAATATTAATATATTATGTGATGTATAATTTTAAATTTTATACAAAAATAAATTTGAGTTTAAGGTTTTTTATAAAATTTAAAATTTTACAGCTATTATAGAGATAATTTTTTTCACTATCTTTTTTCGAGAATCACCTGAAGTTCCAATTAAAAAAATAAAATGATTTTTCATTATCTCAATTGAAGTTCAATTGGTCTGCATGTTCTTCGAATAGATCTCTTAATTATTGAGAGGGTTGCCCAAAGACACTTTATAAGGTATACCCAATAAAACTTACAAGCAAACTAGATATAGGGATGTCAACTAAGGTTGCTGTTTCTATTATTATATAATTTCGAGATCACAATGAATTTATGATAAGATCGTTTATTTACGGTGAAATGATATATAAAATTAATAAATATATTTATATTTTATTAACATTCAAATATATTTTTTAATATTGTTAATTATTTTTTATTTATTATAATTTTAAAAATAAATAAATTAAAATATTTTTTTATTTTGATATAAAGATTTCTACCGAATGCTTTTCGAAGAAAAATAAAAGCAATTGAAGTATTAAAAAAAAAAAATCTGATTTAAAGGTTCACGTTACGTCATTCTTTTTATACGTGAAATTTTCTGCGTCTGACAATAATTGAGACCCACTTCCAGCCCAATTTGACCATTGGGCAACAAAAGTAAAGAGTAGAGGCCGAGCCTCATGGGCCATCCAGAATGCCATCTCTTCGCATGATTATCATCACTCGGGTGCTTGAAAGCAGACACCAGCATGCACCAATATCGTTAACGTGGCCATCTTACAAGCTAACAAAAACAAGAAAGAAGATAGTCATCGTATCGGGGGAAAACAAAACATTTGCCAACCGAAAATTGAAAGTCTTACTGATCCACTTACATCCACCAATATGATTTTTTTTCTTATTTTAGAATTTTACTTAAAAATATGTCATATCTTGTCAAGAGTTTTACATTAAGTATTTTACACTAATGTAACAAATTAATTTTCATTAATATTTATATTGATTTTTAATAATTAAACAAAAAATATTGTTAATAAAAAAATTAAATCTAAAAAAAATTTATTGTTAATAAAAAAACTTAAATCTAAAAAAATAAAATAAAATAATTTATTTTTAATTTTGTTCTTGCGCAAGTTGGATAAGATCTAAAATGGATTCATGAGTTATCGTGTAAACGAATTACTTTTAACTTCATTTAAAAATAAATTAAAATTAAAATTAAAAATAATCAATAAAATATTTTTTAATTTTTCAAGTAAATTGGGTATATATCCTTGATCATTCCACGAGTTATTGTGCAATTCAACTCTTTTGAAATATATTATTTAAAAATAAATAAAAATTTTAAAACTAGAAATCTAAAATTAAAAGAACTCTACTGAGCAGCTCAACATGCGACAAGTTAGGAATCTTTACGACATGTTTGGTTTGCTATAATAAAAATTTTATAATAGTCATATCCTCTACAAATGAGATTCAAATCTCATACAGTTCTATTATATAAAATTAAACTATCGCGTATAATTATTACATTTTATTATCACAAAATAACTATTTTGTTATAATTCAATTTTATTCTAGTAAACAAAATGTACTATTAGTATTTTTTTAGTATAAATTTATTACAAAATAAAAAAGTTCTCCTATCTTACCATGGTTTTTTAGCTCAAAATTAACTCAATTTTTTTAAAATAGAGCTCTCTTAAATTTTATTTGAATTTAATTCTTTTAAACGCATCATTTAACTCATTTTTTTATCATTTTATCGTTTTAATATTTTTTTATTCAATACTCAAAATAAAAAAATTCACTTACATATTACATTAACTCATCTCATATTGATGCCATATTTTAATTATTGCTAATCACTTATCAATGCAATAATTTATAAATTTTAATAATAAAAATAAAAAACTAATATGATCTTATTTTCAAAGAAGTTAAAAAAAATTAATCATTATATAACATGTAATATAAAATTAAGAGTTATTTAAATAATTTCAATTAGATAATTTGAGACATAACACATAAAAAAAATATAATATAACAAAAAAAAATCTTAATGACATTAATATATATATAAAAAAGTATTAAAAATTTATATAAACATATAATAATTATTTTTTAAAATATAAATTATAATAACTTAAATATAATTATAGCAAAAAAATATATAAATTTTATAAATTCACGGATCTCTCCTTTTCTCTTTCTTTCTTTTTCTTATTTTTATTACAATAATGAACTAAATAGCCCTTCAGCTAGTTGATTAGTACCAATTGAAGGGCTAATTTTAATTTGATATTAGTGATGTTTATTTAGAGTAGTATTCTTTTAAAGATAAGATAAAGTTAATTAATTTATAATTAATGAAAAGATTAAGATAAAGATATGGTAGTAGTTGTGTAGACCAAAACAGCCGCATTGCAATTACCAAACAAACCAAAACCCAGAAAAAAAAAAAATGAAAGAAAAGAGAACGTATGTAAAAACCCAAATCAATTCCAAAACCCAAAGAAAATAAATAAAAATAAGTTTTTTCATTTTTTTTTTACAATATTATAAATAGATTATTATTTAATAAAAAAATCCCTTCACTTCAAAAAAAAAAACGAATTTTGGTTATAAAATTAAAAAATAAATAAATAAATAAATTTGTTTTATTTGTTAGAAAGAAGGGCTGTTCTTTCTTCATAGGTCTCACAACTTTCATTCCCCAGTATCAACAGAAAAAGGAAAAAATTTGAAGGCTTCTATTCTCCTTACCCACAAAACAAACTAAAAAACAAAAAAAACCCTAAAATCGACAATTTTATCTTTACATTTAGCAATCTCTCTTTTGTAGCTCGCTTTCACTTTTCGGTTTTTTTTTTCCCGTCCTTTTTTCACTGAAACTTTCTCTCTCGTTTTCCTTCTTGTTATTCTTTTTTTTTATTTGTCGTAATTATTCTTTTTTAATTTTCCCGGAAAAAAGAAGCGCATTGTTTGGATTGGGGGACGGTTATTTTATAAAACGGTTACGTTTTTCAGGCAATAGCCAGGAATCTGAGCGGCGGTTAGGTTTAGTGCTCTCCCTTTTCTTTCATCTGCTTTCTTCTCATTTGTTAGAATTTTCCCCTAATTTTCTCGTGGCCCCTTTGGGTTCAAACCCTAGCAGTTGGGAGCTTATAATCAAAACTTAACCTGGGTTTTTAATTTTATCCCAAATCTATTGATATTTAGGGTTGTTTTTCCTAATTTAACTGGTTTATGGGCGTTAACAATTATTTCTGGAAGTCTTTTTTTTCCTCTGTTTTTGCCTAAGTTGTTGATTTGAAAACAGGACTAGATTCTTTTTTATCGGGAAATATGAAGGTCATTTGAGATTGGAAAATCAGTAATCTGCAAATCCATCTTTTAATCAAAGATGGAAGACTAGGAGGGAGTTAATTAAAATATAATCTCCTTATTGCCATTGCCTTTGTTTTCGTCGATACGACTTCACACTTGGTATTAAAAATCCGTTCCTTTTGATCAAATAATTCCTTCTTTGCCATTTGGTGAACGGCCCCCATTAAATTCAGCAACATTGATTTTGGTGGTTTGAATGACTAGGGATAGGGTTAAGAGTTAGGAGTTTTGAGTAGGAAGAAAATTAATTTGTTGGATTAGGGTTTGAAGAAGGTTGTACAAGTGTTTTCTTCTTTTCATTTTATTTTCTGATGATCATATTCAGTATCCCTTATGGAAAGAAGTGAACCAGCATTAGTTCCAGAATGGTTGAGAAGTACTGGCACTGTTACTGGGGGTGGCAATTTGGCCCACCACATTGCTTCCTCTTCTTCTTCTCACTCAGGTACCCTCCCACCAAATTTTAAATACCCATTGCATTTCTCATTCCATTTTTACTTAATGGCAATGATACTCTGTTTATGTATCTGGTTAGCACATGTTCCGAATGCCCACTTTTTACACCAATTGTGTTTCTCATTGCATTCATTTTTATTGTTGTCATTGTAGGAATGTTTGCATATCATTTCCAGAATATATAATAACTGTATACTTATTGTTATGTTAGATTTTTCTTCGGTGGTGCATCATGGGAGGCATAGAAACTTTAGGAATATAAGTGATTTTGATTCCCGTCCTTCAGCAATTTTGGATCGGACATCTTCATTGAATTCGCGGAGGAGTTCTAGTAATGGTTCTGCAAAGCATGCTTATGGTAGCTTTAGTAGGAGTCACCGTGATAAGGATCGAGAAAGGGATAAAGAGAGATCAAGCTTTGGGGATCATTGGGATCGTGCTTCTTCTGACCCTTTAGAAAGTAACTTAACCATTAGGGCTGAGAAAAGAGGATGTATCTCGACCAGTAGGGTTGAGATGGATAAATTGCACCGTTCTCATTCTATATTCTCTAGGAAACAGGGGGAGCCTTTGCCTCGAAAGGTTGCAGTGGACTCAAGAGACGGTGGTAACAGTAACCATAACAATGGCGATGGTCTGCTTTCAGGGGGTACTGTCGGGAGTAGCATCCAGAAGGCTGCGTTTGAGAAAGATTTTCCCTCACTTGGAACTGAGGAGAGGCAAGGGGTGCCTGAGATGGCTAGAGTCTCTTCTCCTGGTTTGAGCTCAGCTTCTCAGAATTTGCCTTTTGGTAATTCAGCATTGATTGGCGGGGAAGGATGGACCTCAGCTCTGGCTGAAGCGCCCAGTGTGGTTGGAAGTAGTAGCGCAAGTTCCTGGACTGCCCCCATAGCTGTTTCCACCTCTGGTTCTGGGGCTCCAAGTGTAACATCTGGTCTTAATATGGCTGAAGCACTAGCACAAGCTCCTTCACGAACCCGTACTGCTCCCCAGGTAACTGGTTCGGTCACTATATTAATACATGTGTAACTTACATCCTTGATGTAATTAGACATTTTTTTTTTCATACAGTTATCTGTCAAGACTCAAAGACGTGAGGAGCTGGCTTTTAAGCAATCAAGGCTAATACCAGTGACACCTTCGATGCCTAAGGGTTCGGTAAGCCCCACCTGCCCCCTTTTTCTCTTGCTTCCTCCATCCCAGGCCTCTGCATGTAGGTTTTAAGTTACTGTTTTATCAAGTGTACCATGCAGATGTATTTCTTGTTTTATCTGGTTCAGATTTATTTGTTGATTTTTAAAGCCAAAGATGGTGATAATCTTCTTTGGCACTTATGATTTTGCATAAACTTGAAGGTCAGTATGTATTGCGGATATATGATGTTGCCTTATGTTGTTGCAAAGTTTAATTTAGGGTAGATATGGAATTACATTATTTGTGTCTCGTAAGTATGCTGAGATTGCTGATCATCTTTCCCGATCAATAATTGAGAGACAAGAATTAGATTTTGGAAAGAAACTCATTAGGTCTCATGCATTTTGTTTTATCAGTATCATCAAATAAATACAGTCAATTGATGAACTTTAAAACTTTTCAGGGAGCCTACACACTATTTTGTCGATGGAATATAAATTTAAAAAAGGTCATGCATATTTTTTTATCACCTGGTTTTGTTTATTTTGGTTTTTAGTTCACGAGGACTTCTCTTTATCACGTGACTTTCCTGATACAGACTTGTGATAGAATTATAACCGTTCTTGTAAATTTTGAAGGGCTTTTAAGTGCCAATATTAGCTGAAGTTAGCTAGTGTGCTGTCTACTCATGAAGTGTTCCTGAAGTTGCTCTGGTCTATTTATGGATAAAATAACCATTTATTTCGCACTTAAAAGTTCCAGGTATTAATTACCTAATTTTTTGTTCCAGGTTCTCAATTCAGTGGATAAATCAAAAGCCAAACTAGTAGTCAGGACAAGTGAGATAAATATAGCTGTCAAGAGCGGGCAGCAGCAACCTTCTTTGATTCATCATGGTAATCAATCTCCTCATAGTGGACATGTCAAGTCTGATATGCCGAAGACATCTGGTAAGCTTTTGGTTCTCAAACTAGGATCAGAGAATGGGGTCTCATCCCCTACTCAAAAAGATGTTGCTAGTCCAACAACAAGTGCAAATGGCAGAGTTATAACTAGCCAACATGCTGTTGCTCCCGTTACATCTGCTCCTGCAAGAAACTCAAACAATTCAAAGCTTTCTGCTGGGGAACGCAAGGCGGCTGCCTTGAATCCAGTAGCTGGGTTCACTGTGGAAAAGAGACCTTCCTTGGCGCAAACCCAAAGCCGAAATGATTTTTTTAATCTACTGAAGAAGAAGACCTCGACAAACACTTCTGCTGGTCATTCAGACCCTTGTATTTCATCTTCCACCACAGAGAAACATGAATTTACAAAGGAATTAGTAAGTACTCCTTCGACTGCTCATGCTAACAAGAATGGTACTGCAGCAACTAGCAATGGTGACACCTGTCATGAGGCTAAAAGATTTGCTGATGATGGCGAAAAGAATATGAGCTCCGCTGCTATGGTTTATCCAGATGAGGAAGAGGCTGCATTTCTTCGTTCTCTTGGCTGGGAAGAAAATTCTGGTGAGGATGAAGGCCTTACAGAGGAGGAGATCAATGCTTTTTATCAGGAGGTAATATATGTCTTTCTTTTAATTCTTTCTTGCTGTTGTTTCCCTTTACTGATGTAATAGATTTATCCAATAACTTTTCATTGGAGTTATTCTATGACTTGTTTCCTAGTATTAGCATTTCTAATGAACCTTGAAGTATACAGAAAATTATTTGGAGGTGGAGCTGGTCATGCTCTATCTGTTGGATCCTAAACATAATGAAATATGTTTTTTTTTTCCTCTCTTTATAGCCACTGGAAAATTATGAAGGTTTGGTATATATTTGTGATGCTTTTATCTGCTATCTGATTCCCTACTTAGTATCTTTTCATTGTCTAAAAGCTGTACATTTTTCAAAAGATGTAAAATATAATAACTCTTATGGAGCAATTTAAGTATGCTATTTGCTTATTCAGTGTATTCATTTGGTTTACAGTGCATGAAACTGAGGCCGTCTCTGAAACTGTGCCGTGGCATGCAGCCAAAGCTGGCTCAGTCTTTTACAACTAATTTAAATGGAGCTTCTTCTGAACCGAGCTCCTCAGACTCTGGATCCGAAGCTTGACTCTCATTCCCTACATAGTAAATCCGAAGAAGTTCTTTTTTTTTTTTTATAGCCGATAATTAGTTTTCTTTTTCTTTTTCCTTTGTTTTTTTTGGTCTTTCTGTTATTGAGTTGGGGGGTGGGTTTTGGTTTGATGGTGCATTTTGCAAATAGTGCAATAAGTCCTACACCCACCTATAACAGAGAATTCTTTAGGCTTGGAAGGTTGGTGAGGGAAGGATTGGTGGTGGGCTATTTTGATGCAGTTGGAAGATGCTAGAAATTTGCATCATCTTTAGGGTATATTTCGTTGCTTTTCTTCCTTTCCTTTTCCTTTTTCCTTTCAACAGGGTTCAATTTTACAAGAAATAGCTTATTTTGGTGTTTTTTTTTTGGGTCAATTTTACGGAAAGAAAGAAGGAAATCAAAAAGTTCCCATTTTTATTGTTCTTCATTTTACAACTTTGTTTTTGTGGTATCTTTTTAGCCGAACAGTATTATATTATGAGGTTAGTATTTACTTAACGGTCAAAGTTGCTCCGTTCATAGCCGAACAAAGACACAGGGAAAGGGTTATCTGCTCTTAATGGTCAAAGCGAACTCTTTCATTCTAACATTATGAATTCTTTAATTCGAAATGAATCAAATCTCCTCAAATAGGATTCGAACCTACAATCAGCTAGTAAATAGCTGACCGCTCTACCGTTGAGCTTGTGAGGAACAACGGGAGATTAGATTTCATAGAGTTTAATTCTCGTTCTCAGCCCATGACCAATATGAACTTGAAGGTTTTTTTTGAACCCTTGGAATTTTTTTGTAGTGGCTTCATTCCATGCCTCATTTCATAGGGAACCTCAAAGTGGCTTTATTTCAATATATTCTATTCAGATCTCAATTTCATTTTTATATTGTCGTTGACATGACATAAGAGATGTCGTTTAGTTTATCTTTTTCTATGTTTATATATACATATAGAAAGTTCAAAAATCATCATATAATAATCAATAAACAAAAAAGAAAAAAAGAGGTTAATGATGATTTTAAAATCTTTTATGCTAGGTAATCTAATATCCTTATGCATGGGGGTGTAATCAAGTCGAGTCTATTTTATCAAGTTACGAGATTCAAGCTTTGTTGAATTCAAAAAATTTGAGATTCAAATCTTGATTTGTCACTTCCTTGAGCAGCTTGAACTTGATTAATTAAATTAAATTTGGTAAAATAATAAATTTTCTTATTGAAAATTATCTTTTCATTATTTAGTTTTACATGTGAAATGTATTAAAATATAGTTTAAAAAGAATAAACGTTTAACATTCCTTTAAAAGCATGTTATTTAGACCTGACTGTATGTAAACTCAAGGCTAATGATCTATAGCAAAGTTCCTGGTAACATATTATAATGCCAAAATGCAAAGCATGAATCTTACATTCAGGACTGGAAGCTCTTTTTTTTTTTTAGATAATTAAAAGGCACCTTTTCTCTTTAGGACAAATCAACAAAAAAAAATAAAGGAAAATGAAGCGTTTTCCAATTATCAATCTGTTTATTGAGCTGTAAAATAGAAGTTTTCCCGGCACAAAGTAGTAATTGATGTGCCATTAGCATTATAATTGTCACAACTATCAACCAATTTCACAAGCATCCCATTTTTACTGTGAACTTTCAGGTTTTCTAGTTGTCTGGTTCACCTTCCCCTCATCATGTTAGATGTAGAATATCTGATGGGTCTATAGTTTTCGAGCAACTCCAAGCGTAAGGCACTTCGATCTACAACTGTCAAAGCTTACAAGTACTTAGCAACCAAGATAAAATACGTGACGTGATAAGAAAAAAAAACATTAAAGCTTTGTTTGGTAGGGTAAAAGAAATTTTAAAATATAAGAAATTAAAAGAAGAGAAAAGTAAAAAAAAAAAAAAAATTTATTAGTGTATTTGGTAGGAAAGATGAAAAAATGAAAAAAAAATAATTTTCTTTTCTCTCATTTCTTGGTATGAATTGAAAAATAAAATAAAAGAAAATAAAATAAAATTTATATTATTTTACAAAAATTCAAAAAAGATGGATAATCTTGTAAATATACATATTTAGACTTACACAACTCTTATTCTCTTTGCTCTGTTCTTTTCAATTTAGAATGATTTATTTTTTCGTTTATAAGTTTAAAAAATGATAATCTTTTTTATTTTATTTCCTTTCACTTTTCTTTACAATCAAATACGCTCAAAATTTATTTTCTTTCCGCTTTTCCATCTTTTCCATCTATCTTTTCACTTTTTTACCTAACCAAATACATCTTAAAACTCATTGATTATTCTTATGATTTTCTCTAAAAATAAACGGACCCATTAATAATTTAAATATAAAAAAATACTCCTAAGATCAAACTCCAATGTCCTCTGAGATCTTTTATCATTAGTGACTATTCTCAACCTTTGTTTAACAAGCTTCAAAACCTCGTCAGGTTCGTCTCCAAAATAACATCAACGATACGGTAAGCAAGCACTATCCATATGTTTAAATCATAAGGAAATTGGCACCCGAATAACTTGGAACCTCTTAACACCATTCTTACCATTAAGATATACGCCATGTTTTCTACATGAAGGTGCACTTAATAAGAGCCAAACCTGATAAACTTATAAAAAGCACAAACCATATTCTGGGTTGAAAAGTAACCCCCATAAGATTTACTTTAATGCATATTCTACTTTCTTCATGCCAAACAAACTAGTAGCATCAAATTTTACTGCACCAAAATACTAACAGCTTGGCAGGTCACTTTTAAAGCCTTAATTTTTTTCCCCTATGATGCGATGAAAAAAAAAAAAAAAAAACTTCAAATTCTTATTTTAAAAAAACAAATTACCATGCAATAATGCCTAGAGCAGTCTGGGAACATAAATCAAATTGATATACAAGCTTCCATAACTGACCCGAAGAACCCACATGCTTAAAAAGACACCTAGGTTATTAATTAGATATTTTCAAAGAAATTATGCATCGAATATTTGGGAAGTCCAACCCCTGTACACCGAAGGTGGAAAGAAAATAAAAAAACTTCACAAATAGGATATATATGACGACACATGTTCTATAAATATATTTAAAAAATAAATACATGGGATATATGGCATTCAATAAATCTCTTGTGAAGTAATGCTTTTAATTTTTTACTATTAATGTATAAAATAATTATCTTTAATCCTGAGACATGATTTAAATGACACAGAGTAGCCTTTTGTAGCTTGTGGTTCAAGTATAAGACTTTGAGACCAACTGATTTTTTTTTTCCCCAAATTGAGAAAATTCATCTTTGAAGGAAGAAAATTAAGAAAAACTTGCTGGATTTGATTGAAAAGATAATCCATAAATGAAGCTTCATAAATAAGCTTTCCCTGTAGCAATTACAAAAGATATATATATATATATATATATTATCTTATTAGACTTTAATCTTCCACTTCATTCTAAGAGAAAACTGCAGGAATATGTCTCTAGCAGAGACTAAAGATCCTACTGAAATCACCAAAATGGATAGACAGGTTGCATACTGGGGTAGAAGAATCCGAAGTTCTGCTCAACTATACTGTCCTTCAAGTTTTCATTGAACATCTCAAAGTAAAATACGGGCATGATATAGTCAGGCTTTCTCGGTGTCCCGTTCTTGGTCACATGATTCAACAGGTTCTTGTTGTAAGTTTGAGCGTTGGACACACTTGTGTAAGGTGCATTTCCTAGAGTCGGCCATCCGGTTTCTGCCACGACAAGTTTCACGTTGCCGAAGTTGATCTTTTCCAGGGCAGCATTAAAAGCATCGATCATGGCATCAAAGATGTTGAAGTATTTCAGGCTCCCATCGATCACCACCGGCACCGTGGAATTGAAGAAGGCGTAATCAGCGGAAACATGGGAAGGGTCCGAGGAGTAGGCGTAGTAAGGGTACACGTTGACCATAAGGGGTGCATCGTCTTGAGCCAGAACGGCAGCAATGCTGGTCATGGTCGCCGCTATATCACTAACGAAAGCACCAGCGGAAGGAGGATAGGAGGCTGCGAGGGCGGTTGCAGGGATCACAGTCGTTACCTTAACCTCGATTAGCCCAATCGAGGCAAGTGCATTCTTCATGTTGTTTATCGCAGCTGGAACATTTGAGCCCAATGGTCCTGGAATGACTTCGTTGCCAATGGTGATCCATTTGAACGAAACATCGTTCTTGTAAGGGACGATGTTAGCGTTAACCCATGCATTGACTGCATCTTGGCTCGCTGCAAAGCTCGCTATGTCATCATTTCTTGGACCAATCGCCACGGAGAGCCCTGAACCCCTTAATGCTTCAAGCACTTCAGGGTAAGGTTGGTAGATCCTGACACTAACAATTTGACTTCTTTTGTAAAGATCAATTACAGCTTGAGGAGATGGAAGATTATTTCCGTTTAGACCATAGCAAACACCGATATCGCGGGCATCTGCAACATCAACATGGGTAGATTAGTTAACAATTTAACATCAAGGACAAAGATAATATATAAAATGATAAACAAAGTAAAGATAAAAATGGAATGAAGATTGAAGGTATGGTTTTAATTTTATTCATGCTTTGCTGCTATATATAATCACTAGAGAAAAGATTTTTACCAGCTAGATACAGCAATTTTATTAATAGCATCAATGCTGGGACAAATTGAGCAAATTTTGGACCCATTTTCCCTTTTTTCTTGCTTTACAAATTCAAAACCTGGAAGCTTGGAACAATTTTTCTTGGATTCTTCACCAGGTAATGTTAATTTAGCTGTGTTTATAGCAAGGTGAACATAGCCTGGTTTATATACCCACAGGGATTCTCCATTTTTAAGCACTTAATAATGTCATTGTTATTTACTTGGAAAAAATTGATTAAAAACCTTTCAATACTTTTAACCTTCTATAACTATAAAAATAAATTGATAATTTCTTTAATTTACTTTCATGCATTACCTTCCTTATATTCCACCAAATATGCTGTCATTTTCTATATGATGCATTCGATCATTTATCTCATATTTTAATATAAGAAGCTGATACTGGATTTCTTAAGTATAAATTTTTTGAACAAAATGGAGATGAACTGGCTTTCCTCTTGGAATTTATTTCACAAAAAAATGGTCACAAAATAAATGAACTGGCTTTCTAACCCTGTTATTTAAATTACATTAACGAGACTAAAATCTTGTAAGTTCTGAGGATATATATTCATTTTGCTTTTGTTGATTGTTTGTGATTTGATATTATAGTTTGGTACTACTGTATTTTTTATATTTTATTTATTACTTTTTTATATTTTTGTTTATTATCTATATCACTGTTAGCGTGTGCGGAATTTATTTGTTAAAGAATAGTTAAGTTAAATTTGTAAATTATAATTAAAGATGTTTCAAAAAATAATTGAGGAAACTCGACTTATATTAATGTACACTAGATTTTGGTACACCCATTTTGTGGGTGCTTTTACAAAA
Source organism: Adansonia grandidieri (assembly GCA_038382065.1). Lineage (NCBI taxonomy): Eukaryota > Viridiplantae > Streptophyta > Magnoliopsida > Malvales > Malvaceae > Adansonia > Adansonia grandidieri. Next base: position 598,251 of record JBBYHK010000018.1, on the reverse strand, counting down.
GTTAAATATGTAATATTTATTATCTATACGTATAGATAGTTTTTAATTTTAAAAATATACATGTGTGAAAAAGCTAAAGTCTTAAATATTTCTATACTTATTTTACTGTTTTAAAATTATTATGACTCTAAGTAATTTCATTTGCTGAGTTGGTGTCTGGTTAATTTATGACACCAACTCAGTCACATACTTACGGTATAAATAGATGGTAGAATGAAAAATTGAAAAGGTAAAAGGAAGAGGATGAAAAAGTAAAAAAAATAAATAAATAAATTGTCATTCTCTTGTAAAGACTTTAATCTGTTTACATTTTTTTTTTTTTGCCTTACTCGTACTTCGACTTTGTTCAATTTTTTGTATTAAAGGTGAAAAGATTTTATTAACAAGTATCCTCAGGGTAATCCTTAAGGTTATTACTATCTAAAGAAATATCTTCATTTTTTTTCTATATCTATTACAATATTATTACTATGAATAATAACAAAGCCCAAAAAAATGTATAAAGACACTCACTAGGAAAAGTTAAAGTGAAAAAGTAATATCCACGCCTCTTTCTTTTCCAATTCCGACATTTTTCAATCCATTGCTTTTCAATACATCTGTGCATTTTTCAACCCATTGCTTTTCGATAGATCTGTTCCATACCGGAAAGCCGAGTTTGAGAGCTATAGCTCAGAAGAACCAAACTAATAATGGATTGAAATGTTGGAGAGATTTAACTGAAAACCCAAGATTATTCTGACCAACAGAAACGTGGAGATATTGGCAAAACAAAATGGTTATCAAGTTTCGTTTGGTCAGACGGATGAAAATGAAAAAAAAAAAAAATGTTAATTCAATGATTAAGCTACAAAATCCTAAATTATTTATAAAACCTAACTATTAAATTATCAATTCTTTTTTTCATTTTTATCCCTTTCTAACGTTCCTGTAAAACCTAAAATCGGCAAATTGTCACAGCATAAAGAAAACATAAGAAATGGATGCTATCAAGGAGTTGGGTGATTGAAATTAGACTAAACGACCATCACAATACAAATTTCAGAAAAGCAGTATGAATCGTACTTTCATTCTCACAAGACAGTACAATACAAGATATACGAAAGCGAACAACTTTCTATTCAATTGATTGAAGGACAGATGAGATGATACATGACGAATCATTACCTCACGGTTCCGACTTCCAGGCTTCAAAGTCTAAACACCAGATTTGATGCATTTACTATTCCGAGTGAGAAGTCCAATATATCAGCCCGCTGCAGCGGAAGATTCAAGTTAACGAAATTACTGAGTTGATGATACAACATTTAACACGTTACAACAAATTAAAGAACGCATTAAGATGACAGTGGCAGCATATGTATGCATGACTATTTGTTTTGTTTCATTCTCATATAGGCACATTCATTGTCAAATTGCAACAATTATATAAAATTAGCCCAAATGACATGGATGATGGTTGGAATTCTAAATATGGAAAAAAAAATTTTACCTGATTAAGACAAACACGCATTGTAAGACACCTGCAGTACCGGTCCACACCGAAGGACCGGATTTCACAAGCGAGTCTTGTATCAACAAGCCTACCGAAGCAGCCAGTGAAACAAAGGATACAACATATGCAATGAAAAGCCAGAGCTTCAACCTGTTGCAATGAAGGATTAACATTCATTAGCCAGAAAAAGAAATCACAGAAGTACTTGTAACTTTCATAAAAAGAATCTAGGGTTATAATATACAACAGAACAGATACAGGGCTCATTCCAGTCCAAACAATTAGAAATTTGTTATGTACACAATCTTAATATCAGCAATTGACAATCGAAATCAAAAGCTTAAATACCATTACTAATTCCTTTTGGCTCTAATTTATATAAAGTCAAATCCTTGCACTAGATTCCAAATTCCAGCAGCTAATTACAAGATTGTCACACATCAATACCACATGCATAGATCAGCTTAATTAAATTCCACTAAAAAGAAAGGTGAACTGGACAAAACCATGTTTAATCCCATATATCACACCACTCTTGGATGACAGCAAGAATACAAAGAGCAGAATTTCTTTACATTTACTACAAAAAGTTTAAAATGGTTAAGAAGATGATTGTTAAGTTTCTTTTGACTAAGAATACTACAACTATGCAACCTGAATGAAATTAGAGGAAGCTTCAAAGTGTCTCGAGGGCATTTCTTGTATCTCACGTGGATTTAGTAGTGACTCGTACTAATAAACTAGCTAAGGTAAATTGGGTTTACGGTAGCTTGTGTGGTTTTATTGTTGAAGGATACACAAAGCACAAAATAATAATTTCGGTAATAAAATTAACACTTTTTTGCCTCTACCAGTGCCAAGTAGGAATGGCAAAATCCAATCCGTTGAATGTATTCCACATCAATCCGCGTCAAATGGAGAGGTTTTTTTTCATTGAAAGGGATGGGTTGAAGTATGGCGGTTTTGGTAAATGCTTGCTCAGCTACACCCAGCCCTGCCTCATCTTTTAAAATTACTACTTTACCACTTAAAATATTTTATATATTCCTTTTATATTCTTAATATATATTAAACCATATACTAAAATCATATATATATTTTAATATTTTATATATGTGTATATATATTATATATGCTAAAGAATTATAATATATCCTTTACAATATTATATTAAAACTAATTAATAAAAGGGTGGGTGGAGTGGTTATGAATGTAACCAACATCCATGGAGGCATGGGTTTTCAACATCCATGCAAGAGTGGGCAAAGGTGGATGAGGCAATGCCTGTCCCCCCCCCCCCCCTCGCTCCAATGCTGTCCCTGGTGCCAAGGTAATACAATCTGGGATAATCCTCTGTCATTCCTTTTCTTACCATAGTCTAATGTCTATACTTAAGCTACCATAAAGGGACATGACAACATGTGTTTTAGGATTGACTATATCTGGACATGTTTCAAGAAAACAAGAAGCCTATTAATATTTTATATCATCCTCAGTCAGCAAATGGAGCATAAATAAAAACACCTCCCATGTTATTTCTATTCTATCTGTTTTCTTAAATTTTGATCTTGCTAAGAGTAAAATAAAAATTCCGACCCTTCAAATTACAACGTAAACCTTGTAATTCAGTACTTAATTGCATAATTTCGGCTTTAGTATTAGAGTTTCTGTCTCTGCATAGCATGTAAGCATACAGGGTACATGATTTGTAAATGAATCATCATCACAATTACTTCCTTCAGATCAACTAAGCCTCAAGGTTGACATCAGAGACGACACGCATACACAAAAGGTAGGTAAGAAGTTATACTTTACTTATAAATCGATGTTATGCACATCAAGCATAATCCTCAAAACTTGGAAACGGTTTCTTTGGTTTTCAAAAACTCAGATTCTTCAAACTTTATGCCATATAGGGAGCTAAAAGCCTTCCACACTCGCAGCATTATCATGTCACACTTCAGCACAGTTTATGAAGAGTTAGAAAGAGAGAGTTCAGCGTGAGGACATTTTATAAAATGATTTTAAGGAACAGTTCTATATTAATCAACTCTACATGAAAATGAAGATGCTTCATTGATAATACCGCTTGAAGTTATGCATCCAAACTGTTCAAACTTACGCCGAGAACATAGACACCACATATACAAGAAACCTAATCTTGAACTTGCACTGAATTTTAGGATCCATGTGAAAATATGCACCATCATACTCGAATAAAGGAACTAAAATCTCAAACGCTTTGCCGTTAAACTAGGTGATGCAAAAAGGAACAAATCAGTTGAGATGCAAGACTATCGAATCTGAAGCTCTACCACTTGTGGGATTGGAGCTCAAAAACATCACTGAAGCTTGATACTATAGACAACATAAGACTTTCAACAACAAAAATTTTATTCAATCAGCTAACATGAACAAAAAATCTCAATTTAATCTGAAAATATCACAACTCAGAGCAGCATCAGTAAGGAACAGTAAAACCCTAAGTAATTACTTAAATTTCCATAGGCAAAATAACTAATATTTTAGCAAAATTCAATAATAGCAAGCATAACCGAAGTCCTAAAAAGCAGATCAAACACAAATTCGATCCGAGAAAAGAAAATCAACTTAAAAAAAAAAAGCAAGTAATTGAAAGAGATGAAGAAGAATTAGCTAACCTCCACTCGCCGTCATCATAAGGAGAGTAATCAATATCGTCTTTTCTAACACAATTGAACATCAACGCCGCTAAAGATGCAAATATTCCTAAAAATAAAAAGAAATAATCAGCCCTATAAACGTCGACAAAATACATTAAAAAGAAACCGATAAATAAATAAATATATATAAAAAGAAAGAAATTATGGTGTACCAGGTAAATAGTGGACAAAAGAGACATTGACGGAGCTACAAACAACGGCGTCAACCCAAAACCACCATCCGGTACCAAACACGGCGCCCGCAACACCGGGACCGAAGATCGCCCACAGCTCTCCTAAATCCATTTGGTTATTTTCTGGAGTAATTAAATCAACCAATAACTGGGAATGAAATAACGATTCGATTTCTCCTCACTTACTTTAATTTAAAAACCCTCTTTTAAGTACAGCCAATTCTGAACTGTTATTTTCCGCCACCTTCCTTTTTTTTATTATTACGTTCCTCTTTGCCCTTTTTTTTTTTTTTTAATTCGGAAATTGAGGTTGGATGCTTAAACTTGAAGTTATTTGTGATAATAAATTTTCTTACCAGATCATAGATTGTCTGATCATGTAATGATATTTAAAAAATATATAAAATTTAATTTTAATATTTATAATTTTTTAAATTACAAATTCGTTTATAAAAAAAATCATTGAGTGCTAGCGAATGAGAAAGAAATTTGAGTAAAAATTAATGTTTAAAAATTGCTTAGTAGGTATTTTGTAGATATAAAAAATATAATTTCCTTTAGTTTTATATTATCATATATATTTTTTTGTTTTTAGGTAATTTTATTAAAAAGAATTTGATTAGTAGATAGTTTCTATGCATAGGTAGTTTTTTTTTTTTTAAGAATTTGTTAATTTTAAGGCAGAAATTTATAATTTTTAAATAAAATTATATAAAATTTAAATAATCATCAACTTTATTATGATTATTTGATTTTTTTATATTTTCGAGTTTATATTATTTAGCTTATGATATTAATTTAAGTAAAGCATTGACAATAATAAATACTATATGTGCATGTGATAATTGTTAAAAAAAATTACTTGTTACATATGACAAGCAATTGTCCTTCCATCAATTGAAAAATAACTTTAATTGTATGACATGGTATAAGATAAATGCAATTGCAGATTATACACAAATTTAATAATAAATTATTTTCCTTTATGAAATGTTCTAAAATCATCGAATTAAAAGGTTTTGTTTTGTTTATTTGTTTTTCTCGTATTAATGATTAACATTACTATTCGATCAAATTCTAGATGTTATCCAAAAATGTTAAGACGTAAACTCTGAGCCCTCATTTTGTAATTCGCAAATAGCAGTTTCCTCGATCGTGGATAATTATCTACCAACAACAAACCACAAAGGAACCTGTGATTCATGTTTGCCCAACAATTAACCTAATCCATGGTGATTTAATTACTTTCTATGCATTAGATATGAAATCATTAATAAACTTTATCACTAGTTTATGGAGTAATATTTTTTAATATATAATTTAAAAAAAGTGCGAGAAAAATGAAAATAAAAAGCCGAGTTTAGTATCACAACATTAGCTAAAAAAAATAGATACTAGGAAGACAATATATAAACACATTATCATGCAGTAGTCAAAAAGAAAACCAAAGGCCCAAATAATCTACACGCAAGGTGGTTGTGTCCCATCCTTTTTAATCAATATCCATAAGCCAGGCTATAAAGTTCCGTGACCACACGAACATATGTGTTGCGTCACTACACCATATCCAATTTCCAAACCCCACTTAAAACGGAAAAATAAAACAAAAATAATAACACTCCCAAAACGAAACGTCCTCTTCATCTCTGCCTGCAAACAACGCGAGCCTCTCTTTCTCTCTCTCTTTTAATTTATTTTCTTTCCTTTGTATTCTATTTCGCTCTCTTCGAAAGTTCCAAAAAAAAAAAAAAAGTCGAAACAACCCAAAAGAAAACGACGCTTAATTTACAAACGGATCTGAAATCGGAAAAAAAATAACTGAAAAACCCTAACCCTAGCCTCGAGTTTTATCCTCTTATTTTCCTCTCTATGGCTATTCTTTTTTCTTTTATTTCGTTTTGAAAAGACTGATAGTGGAACTTGATTTTTAGGGTTAGGATTTTGTGTTTACGAGGAGCAGAGATAGGATTAAGATTAGGATTAGGGTAGCCCTCGGGTTCGACGGTTATCGAATGCAAATGGCACGGTGGTAGTGGTTCTTGTGATTGTTGTCGGTGATGACTGGAGGCTTATTCCACCGGCATAAGAAGATGATGGGGGGTGCGGAAGGTGGTTGCGGCACCGAGGAGAGGCCTTGCCGCCCAATTTATAGGGTTTCCGGTCGGAGTCCGGTGCGCAAACCTGAGATTGTGAAGAAGCAATCGTCTGGCGAAGTTGGTTTGGATTTTTTTTCTCAGGCACGTAAAGTCCTTTGTGAACGTTCCCCTTTTGATATCCCTGAAGGTGGCTCGGTTTCGGGGTTGACTGTGCCAACGCTGCCCAGTGGACTGGCAGGTTGGTTAAAGCAGACTGACAGTAGGAAGAGGCATAAAAAGTCGCATTCAGGAGCGGATAAGAAGTCTTCGAGACAGAGGGAAAAGAGGCAAGGTGGGAGCATTTGGGTTGAAACAAAAGAGTATTTTAGGGACTTGGCATTGCCGGATATTGATGCTTTATTTAAGATTACACCATCTAGTTCTTTAGCTGCTAGAAAGAAGTGTTTTATGATGCCGTGTGTTGGAAATGAGCCGAGGGCGAATTTGAATTTGGACGTTAACGTGGGTGAGAAGGCGAGTGTGAGTAGTGGAAAGCATTCGAATGTTAGGAATGAAAATGGTGATGTTGGTAAAGAAGATGGGAAGGCGGTGGTCAACGAGGAGGATGGACAGCTAATGGAAATTGATAGTGTGGAAACGGAAGCTCCGTTTTCATTAAAGGAAGAAAAAGGATGCTCTGTTTCAGATTCATCCAGTGGTTTAGAGTGGCTTTTAGGTTCTAGGAGTAGGATATTGTTAACTTCAGAGCAGCCTTCAAAGAAGCGGAAGCTTCTTGGAGAGGATGCTGAGCTGGAGAAAGTATTAGTTGCGCGTCCATGTGATGGGAATTCATCTTTATGTCACGTTTGTGGCACTGAAGATACCAGAAAAGAATCAAACAGATTGATTGTTTGTTGTTCTTGTAAAGTCGCTGTTCATCAGAAGTGTTATGGCGTGCAAAATTATGTAGATAGTTCTTGGTTGTGTTCTTGGTGTAAGCAGAAAAATAATGGCAATAGTACAGTGAAACCTTGTGTACTTTGTCCGAAGCCGGGTGGTGCTCTAAAACCCGCCAAAAAGAGTGATGAAAATAGTGGGTCTGTGGAATTTGCTCACTTGTTCTGTTCGCACTGGATGCCTGAGGTTTATGTAGAAGACTTGACCAAGATGGAACCAATTATTAATGTGGGAGGAATAAAGGACACGAGAAAGAAATTAGTCTGTAATTTATGCAAGGTGAAGTGTGGTGCATGTGTTCGGTGCAGTCATGGTATGTTTGTTGCTAACCTTTTATAAACCATTTTGGTTCTCTTTTATTTTGGTTGTTGCACAAGGAGAGCATTCCTTTGTTTGAATTTTTGGCTACTTTTTACATCCATTAATCTAGACATTTGCAACTATAAAATGCGTTTTTTGAAGTTCTTCCTATCAAGAATAATGATTCAAATAAAAGAAGGGAATTTTTTGGGCCATTTTATCACCTCTGTAGATGCTTCTTGTTATTAGAAAACATTTTTGTTTCCTTTATTTGCTGATTATACTAATAATTCTTACATGCTTTTTTTTTTTGTAAGTATATTAGCTGAAATTGCTTTAGTGTTTGAAACGCATTATGTTGGATGATTCAAATTAAAGAACCTATCTTAAACATTTTGCCCTTTTTGGCAAGGATGAATGATCGCTTTGCTGCCTTTTTTGCTCGAGTGGTATCTCTTTTTTCATGCATTGGTTACTTCATTCCATTCCATCTTTTGATGCAGTAATTTATTGTACAGCTTTAGAATAGTTTCCTTATTTGATTGTATCTTAGTATCTGCATAGTGAATTTCTGGTAGTGAGAAGATATACTTATCTACAACAATTACTTGCATATTTATTATCGGTAATATCATCAGTGGCAGTTGGAAATAAGCTAAGGTATTTCGGAAACAAGACTGAGTGTGAGGCTAGATGTTTAATTTCGAGGATGTAATATTTTTGTTTACAAACAACAAAATGAGTACCTAGGCTTCATGGTATGTGTGATATGTTTAGTACTTGTGGTATTTAAATTTTCAGCTTTTCATGATTTTTGGCAGCTTTTTAGGTTTAAAATTTAGATCCATGTGGTATAGAAGTAAGCAAAGTTTGATTACGAATAGTTATTTCTGGAATATCCTTACTTGTAGAAAGTTTCCTTTCCATTTTCCTTTTTGAATGTAAGGTAACAGATAAAGAACTTATTTGATGTGCGATGGCAGGTTTTATTCCCATAATAATGCGAATATATCTATTTTTTGGCGTTAAATTAATTGGAAGGGAGCTTATAAAATTAGGATGATTGATCGAAAAAATTCACGAACTTCTTTGAGTATCACCCTCCATTGTCAGTTTTGTAACTCTTCATGTCTTTTTTCTAAATTTTATGGGACTATGACAGTATCATGAAGAAGGAAGCAAGGTAATTTGATATTCCTTCTTGGATATGGGATCTGGATCTAAGTCTCCAGAATCTACTTGGACGATGAGGAAGAAAGATGCAAGAAAGAGAATGAAACTAACAGGAGAAGGAAGATTGATAGAAACATCCAAGTGCAAATAAGAAAAAGGAGAGAAAATAATTAAAAATTTTGGGGCTGGAAATTGCATTTAAAACTCAATAAATCTAAGTTCAACCACATTACTATGTTTCATCTCGTTTTTTCCACTGGCTTCCTTGTCTTTGTCTTTTGTTCATTTATTTTGTCGGGTTTTACACGTTTAAGGTCAATTAGGACATTTGGGCTCCGGTTTATCTACTTCTATGGGCCAACAAGTAGGTGATATTTGTAGGATTTTGCTCTCTTTTAAATACACAAAACCAAAACATCAACTATAAATATTCTTTTCTTAAAAAAATGTTAAACTAATGGAAGATTAATCATCTAAATAAAATAATTTGGACGAATCCCCACGCCATATCCTTTTTCGAGATCCTTTATAGCCATATCCCCCGACATCTATGCCCAAGTCCGCACAACATAGTAGAAAAATCCTTATCTGGTAATATCACTCTCTCGGGGAACCCATCATGAAATTTTCTTTGCCGTTGGAAACTCAAACTGATGCTTCTAAGTTTCAAAGTGGCTCCAGTGAGTTCACCGATTTATTTTCCTTATCCTAGAACTACTATCAGCTGCTGCAAGAACCTTCTGAAGGAAACTCTGCTAATACTTTCAAGATGGCAATGGGTTTTACGTTATCATGTGTCGAGTAATGGGGGACTGGTAGTTCATTATATTTAGATGGTATATTTGCCTCATATGTCCTTAATATCTTCCGAGCTGCAATTTTGGAACAAGTTTTGCTAACTTAATGTGTCACTTCAATGCTGAAATATCTGTTGTCTTTACATGTTTTGTTTTTTGTTGTTTATTAATCTTCTATTTTGAACATGTTTATAATGCTTCGACTTGTGATGGATTTTTTTCGGGCGGTTTTTGCAGGAACTTGCAGAACCTCATTCCACCCTATATGTGCAAGAGAAGCTGGGCATAGAATGGAAGTTTGGGGAAGATATGGGTGTGATAATGTAACTCTAAATTTTTTCCTGAAATATGGAGTTTTTTTTTTCTTGTTATTATTTAGCGGCGACTTTGTTCCTGTTTTGAGGTTTCTTATCATAAATGTTCAGCTTTTTTTTTTTTAATGATTCTACTTTTAATGTTTCTACAGATCGAGTTACGGGCATTTTGTTCTAAGCATTCAGAAATCCAGAATAACAGCAGTTCCCCACAACTTGGAGAACTTTGTGCGGCTGGCAGTGACTCTTCTATGGCGGACCAATTTTCTCCAACATCTATGGAAAATTCCCAAAATTTAAAAGTTGGCCTAAAAAATGGAGATAAAATTGCAGTTGACATACAAGATCCAGATGACTACTCTGATAAATCTGGTGATGGTGAGTTGCAAGAGATAGACCTGTTAGATACTAGATTAAATGTTCAAGTTGTATCAGAATGTGGTGACACACAGCAGCTTGTTGACGCGGGGTCGCTGGAGAGGAGCAATGCCGATGACCATAACACATCTAACTCCGTTAATTATGCATTGATTTTGAAGAAGGTATTTAATCCAGTCATCAAGGGTTCTTAGTATTTTCTCAACATTTTTAAAGCCACAGATTGTTCTTTGTCTCAAATCTACTATTTATGCAGCTAATTGACCGAGGGAAAGTCAATGCAAAAGATGTAGCTTTGGAGATTGGACTCTCAAATGACTCTTTAAGTGCTTCATTAGATGTAATACCTGCAATCATGTGCTCTCTTATCCCGTAATTGTTTCCTGAAAGCAATTGTAGTTGTCAGTTTGTGCTTTCGTCTTTCTTTAATTTTCTTTGATGTTACTTTTGGTCTTTCTTTCTTTCTTCAGGATGATACCTTGGCACCTGACTTGCGATGCAAAATAATGAAATGGCTTAGAAATTATGCTTATATGGGCCCTTCCCAAAAAAATTTAGAAGTTAAGATAAAGTCTTTGACTTCATCCAAGGGTGAGACTGGAGCAACGGATGGTTCTGACGATATAATGATTTCTGAGTCTGACATAACAAATCCTGTTGCTGTTAAGTCTGTGCCCTCTCGGAGAAGAACCAAGAGTAATGTGAGGATTTTGAGGGATAACAAAGTAATATGCTCATCTGATGAAATTATCAATGACAATGGTGTAGTGATGGATGAAGTTAATATCGATCAACTTGCCAAGGAAATAAATGATTCAAGTCGAGCATTCATTCCTAATGCCATTGGAAAGGTATTCATTTTTTTTAATGGATTATCCTGTTAGAATTTTGTCTTCGAACTTGCATTTACATGTTCTTTTTGCTTTTCGTTGCTAATAATTGTGGGGTGCATTATCTCCATGAGTATTTCTTTATGGTTGGTATCTTATCCTCATTTCATTGCTAGTAGCCTTACCGGTAGTTTGGTTTTTTTATATATACGGAGTCCGTGTTCTGAGCTGCTGGAGATTTTCCAGTTAACTAGATATATTTAATCATTGACATTGATTATTTTTGAAGAAATTCTTTTGTTGTGCATATTGCTTTATGTTTTATGCTTCTATCAGCCGTTAATACCTCTGTTATATTATGATGGTGCAGCCTCTTTCTTTGATGGGGTAGTAGGATAGGTTTTATGGAGTTGCTTAGATGAGGATGGACAAGGCATTCTCTGTTTTCGGTTTTAGTCATCTGGTTTGTTTTAGGTTCTTCTCTTGCAACCCTAAGATCTGATCTCCCCAACCAAATTTGTTTTAATTGTGTATACCATTGTATGTGGAGAACATTTTAGTTGTAGTTTATATTATGGCTCTGGTAGTTGGTTTCTTGGAGCTTCTTTGGGGATATTTTCCTGCATACAAATCTACTCTGCTCCCTACGATTCATTTTGTCCACCACTACTTGTTTGAGTCATGTAGAGAGATGATCAACCATACCACCTGTTAAATTATAAAGTTTGGAAAGTGAAAAGTTTCTTTTTAATGTATAAAACTATTATTTTAATTAAGTAAAATGAATGTTGAATTGAAGAGGATACAATTTGGAGAAGGTTACTTTTATGTTTGCTTTTTTGGTCAAGGTGATATTTGGATTTTATTTTATTTTTTGTGTTGTGAAAATGGTTACAACTTTTTTTTTTTGCCTTTGCTTTAAGTCGTGTTCATATAGTTATATCATGCACAATGAAGAGAATATCTTTTAATGAACCAATAAGTGCAAAACATGAACTTGACATGTGTAAGATGGTCCTCAAGTGCTTTAGTTTCTTACTGATCTTTGTTTTCTATTTCTCAATATTTAATAGAAGAAATTGCTTGCTAGTAGTGTGCTTCAGTGCCTTTATTTAGTCATATGTTACTTTTATATATTTATTTTTATGCGCTTGCAGTAATTAGTTGCTCTTTTTCCTTTTGTTTTCTTTTTCTTAAGTGATTTTTTCTCATCTATGTAGAATTCAACCAAGCCTGATGATTCGCTCGTCTTCTCAGAGAGGCATTTGCTCACATCTGAAGGTACTCTTTGTTGAATTATTTTTGTTATGATACCCTTTGTCAAAGTCATATCCTTGATCTGTTTCTCTTTGGTGGGTTAAGTAATGCACCCTTGGCTGTTTCTAGGTACTCAGTATTTTGATATTTCACTTCTTATAATGTATATTTTTGAATTTGTTCTTTCATTCTCTCTGTTTTAATTCCAATGGGCCTTTTTTTTTTTTTTTTTTTTGTAAATAATTAGAAGTTTGTTAGGGACTGTACTCTAACTGGTTTGGGTATGGTAGATTTTAACATTCTTATGTATGAAAGTAATAATGTCATTATTCTGAAATAAAATCCATATCATGAAGATGACTTCCAGCTTTTATTCTTCTGAATTTCCCATTTGAAGAGGAAATGAAGGCTTAACTTTGGTGCCCCTTTCTTATCGTATTAAATTTATTGATTTGCCGTCAGGGCTTCCACTACCTTTTAATCTTGCTTTGTTGTTTGTGAAAGTTGTGTTGGAAAGGAATTTCCTGCATATAGTGAAGTATTAGTGAAAGATAAATAAAATGCTTTCATGCAAATTTTTGGTTTGCAAGAAATATTTTCAGGAAAAATGAGTAATTCTCTCTTTCCTTCTTCGGTGCTTTTGCTCCTGAAATGTATGACGCGTTCCAAGGGAGATAGTTTTGTTGTGTCAAAGTAGTTTATAGTGGCCCAAAAGTTTCTATTTTTTCTTTTACTTCCTGTCAATCAAATCGGGCCTGCTTGTTTCTGATTTTTATGTGCTTTTGCTGCTGAAATGCATGATGATTTCCAAGCGAGATAGTTTTGTTGTGTCAAGGCAGTTTACAGTGGCCCACAAGTTTTCCTTTTTTCTTTTACTTGTCAGTCAAATCGGGCCTGCTTGTTTCTGATTTTTATGTGGTTTTGCTGCTGAAATGCATGACAAGTTCCAAGGCAGATAGTTTTCTGGTGTCGAAGCAGTTTATGGTGGCCCAAAAATTTTCCCTTTTTCTTTTACTTCCTGTCAGTCAAATCGGGCCTGCTTGTTTCTGATTTTTATGTTTAAGTAACTAATGATTTGCTTTCTTTATGAAACGGTTCTACTTCTTCCCTGCATGTTTTGGCAAAAACTAATAACTTATCCTCATTTGTGTATAAAAAGCTACTTCTTAATTGTACTTTTTGCTGAGCTATTTCAGGTCCTGATTTTCTTGATCTGGTGGATTAAATATGCCCACTAGTTTTGGATTTTATTGTGGGTTCTGTGCTACGTTATTCAAGAGAATGACTTCCCACCAAAATTTCTTTTTCCGTTTATTTGGTTTGAGCTAATTTTTACGCGGTTGGCTTTGTATGGCAAGATCAATGTTAATAACCATTGTTAGTATTGACATGCTTTCCATGCATTATGCAGAATCAATTCACATGCTAAGGCTGGTATGTCAGTGAGCTATTTGATAACAAACGTTAGGTCTAGGATCTGAGGATTTCTTATGATCCTAATCGTTAGTTGAATGTTTGACTCTGGCATCAGTTTGGAAGGCTAAATTATAGAATGTTCCTTGACAAGATTGCATTTTTACAATATCATCCAAAAGATTTTGAAGAAGTACTTTCTCGCTTAATTTGTCTTAAAAATAGACATTTACCTCCTGAAACTAGGAAGTTATATTTGACCTGAAGTGACCGCTGCAGGTGAAAAACATGCATTTTTTTTAGAAATGTGGAGCAATTATAATTGGGGGATTTGGTGAAGGGATTTTTTTGTACAATATGAAGTATCAATAGGAAGTTATATTTGCCCTAAAGTTGCTGTTAGTATGCTATTTTCTTTTCGTGGACTTAGCTTGTCTACTTTACTTGTCTTTAATGATTCTGATATATATTTTATCTGTAACTTAAAATTGTATGATTGTACAGGAAATTCGACTGATCTCTTAAAAGACAGCCTCTCTGAAAGGACTCAGTCTGAGAGGGCAGCAACTGCTAAGAATAATGTAACAAATTCAGATCAAGAAAATTCGATTTGCCCAATTGTGAATCCAATTATCGCCAATCTCATGTAAGCTCTTTGAAAAGACTCTTTATTTGTTAAATCTATAGCCTATGGTTCTCTTCCCCCTCCCCCCTTCTCTTTTGGTGTTTGTTTGTAGTTCACAGGAGCTTTTCCATCTATTTTGATGAGATACTTCCTGATTTTTTTGATAATTTTGTATTGCAGAACTAAAGAATTTCCTAATTCTTGTATCCACCCCTATATACGCAAGAAATTGCTGCAGATGCGCAATGAGTTTATTTCTAAGAATAGAATAGGCGAGTTTGAAGACAGAAAGGACACATTAAATGAGTTTGATGGTAAGTTTCATATTATTATTTAGGCTGCAGTTTCTTCTTTCTTTCTGCTGGTTGTTTTGGTAGGTCTAACAATTTGCATTTTGCAGGTACAAGGGAGGGAGATCTCTCTTGTTTGGTGGCAGCTTCTAATGACAGTGCTTATTGTAGTCACCAAAATGAACATTCCAAGTGCAATGAAAAGAGTTGTGAGCCTGATGATTTAGAACTTTTGGTTAACTCTAGGAAATTGGAAGCTCTCAAATTGTCTCCAGAGGATGAAGTGGAAGGGGAAATTATATATTATCAGGATAGATTACTGCACAATGTAGTTGCAAGAAATCGTTTTACTGGTATTCACCTTTTACACTCTAGCGTTCTTTTTGTGTTGCTTTGCGTTGATATATAACTGTAAAACATGCATTTTGTCTGATTTTCTTCTTGCAGATAATCTAGTTTCTAGAGTTGCTAAAAGTCTACCACAGGAGGTTGAAGCAGCGAGGACACAAAGATGGGATGTTGTGCTTGTTAATCAATATCTTTATGATCTAAGAGAAGCAAAGAAGCGGGGCCGTAAAGAGAGAAGGCATAAGGAAGCACAGGCTGTTTTGGCTGCTGCAACTGCTGCTGCAGCTGCTTCTTCCAGGATTTCATTATTGAGGAAAGATGGCGAAGATTCTAGTCAGCAAGAGGTTATTCTTATAGATCCTTTTTTTCTATGAATATTTTTCTTGCCTCCAAATAAGCATCAAGTTTTACGCTACTATGCTACTACCTTTTCAGAATATATTGAAGTTGAACGCTTCTGTTGGGAGGGCTAGCATTAGCTCTCAGCCAAGAGCAAAAGATGCACTTTCTAGGAATGCTGTCCCACAGGTTTCGTCTGATAAATATTCTGATGTTCAATCAGTGTCAGATTTTTCTAAAGAACATCCTAGGTCATGTGACATCTGCAGGCGGTTTGAGACACTAATAAATCCTATTTTAGTCTGTTCTGGATGCAAGGTTTTCTACCCTGAAAACGTTAATCTTTTTCTTTTCTTTAAATATTTTTTTTATCTGTTCAGCCTTTTGATTTAGCCCTTCTGCTTACAGGTTGCAGTTCACTTGGATTGCTACCGCAATGTTAAAGAATCTAAGGGTCCCTGGTGTTGTGAATTTTGTGAAGAATTGTTTTCATATAGATCCTCTGGAGGTCCATCTCTAAATTTTTGGGAGAAATCTTATCCTGCTGCTAATTGTGGTTTATGCGGTGGTACTAGTGGTGCTTTTAGGAAATCTGTGGATGGCCAATGGATACATGCTTTCTGTGCTGAGGTGATTTTTACTTACCTTTTGGTCATTAATGTTTCATCTCGTTTCGAATGAAATGAAATAAAGTGATTTTTTCCTACTATTTTGTAGTGGGTTCTTGAGTCAACATTCAGAAGGGGACAAATAAATCCTATAGAAGGAATGGTATGTCTGCATGTTAAGGCATTAGATAATTACTAGTTGGAGAAAGTTATATAAATCTTATTTAAATTATATTTAAATGGAATATCAGGAGACGGCTTCAAGGGGGATTGACATTTGTTGTATATGCCGTCGCAAGCATGGTGCGTGCATAAAGGTGAGATTTATAAACGCTTCTGTTTTGATTTTCTGAAAAAATAATTGTTTTTATACTTGGGCTTATAACTAGAAGTTGTTGCAATTAAGATACTTTGTAGCTAAGCAGCTACAGTTATATTCTTTGCAGTGTAGTTATGGTCACTGTCAGACCACTTTTCATCCCTCCTGTGCTAAAAGTGCGGGCTTCTATATGAGAGTTAAGCTTGGTGGTGGCAAATTACAGCACCATGCTTATTGTGAAAAGCACAGTGTGGAGCAGAGAGCGAAGGTTTGAAATTGAATTTTTATAATACTGAATTGTTTTATTGTTGATTATTTTCCTGTGTTGTTAACCTGTTGAATAATTTATGTAGGCTGAAACTCAGAAACATGGAATCGAGGAGTTGAAAAACATGAAGCAAATTCGGGTAAGGGCATTCTTGCCAAGTTTTGGGTTGCTTAGATTTGAGCTATGTATTGCTTTGGTGTTATAATATAGTTTATCGTATGAATTGTGTGGTCATTTAGTTGTCTGTGAATGTACAGGTTAAACTGGAGAGATTACGCCTTCTTTGTGATAGAATCATCAAACGTGAAAAATTAAAGGTAGTTGTTATAAATGGTAAACTTTATTCTCTTGTTTTGCTGATGTGACTGCTGCTGTCAGGTAGTTTTCTTCTATTTTGTACGACTAAATATGAGAATGTCACTGTGAATGTTTGCAGCGGGATTTGGTTCTTTGCTCCCATGAAATACTTGCATGCAAAAGAGATCATGTTACTCGTTCAGTGCTTGCTCATAGTCCTTTTTTCCATCCGGAAGTTAGCTCAGAATCTGCAACAACTTCTCTCAAGGGTCATACATATGGTTGCAAATCATGCAGTGAATCGATGCGATCAGATGATGTAACTGTGGACAGTACTCTTTCAGTTAAGCATCGAGTGAAGCTTCCTGTGGTTATGGACAATGACCAAAGGACCGATGACAGCTCCACATCCCAGAGCCTTTTTGCACAGAAGCCAACGGAGAGGGTGCCATTCTCTGGGAAGCAGATCCCTCATAGATATTCTCTTGCCTCCCGTAACGGTTTAGATAATGCTGAAAGGAACTTGAAATCGAGAAAGGTATAATTCTATTTTTGTGTCATTATTTGTTTAACTTACACTCTTTTTCTCTCTCTCTTTCTCATATGTACACGTGCACGTGTGCACACACACAGCCGAAAAGGAACTGATGTTTGCCTTATGGTGAATCTCAGCCAATCGAAACATTTGAAAAGGAGTTGATAATGACATCAGATGAAGCATCTATGAAGAATTCGCGGTTACCAAAAGGATATTGTTATGTCCCCGTTGGTTGTCTTCCTAAGGAGAAGCAGCTTGCACAGGATGCTTGTTCTGATGGACAAGTGGAGCACAATGGATAGACTGACTCTATGCCCATATGTCTCAATTGCCTATGAAGGATGACGGCCATCTGTGCCCTTATGACTGCTTTCTGCACAAAGGTACCTTGTTTTGAAGATTACGAAGGCAGTACAGCGGCAAAACCATTGCCTGAGATGTTGAACGGGGCCAGTGGTGGCCTTGGTGATAGGCAAAGGAGGAGCTACATTGTATGGCTGGGGACGGATGTGAAGTTTTGGCATCATTGACATTGTTGTATGTATATTCATTTGTGAAGAGCAATTGTACAGTAGGTGAGGGGGGTTTATTCCATCATGCTTTGACAAGCTGGGACTAAAATATTCGAAGTCTTGAAGGATCTTAGAAATTGGGGACAGGAGATGGAGTTTTGCTTATTGTAACTCTCTGAATGTCAGGAAGTTGGGGAAAAAAAAAAGTATTGCCTACTGTGCGTGCACTATGTAGGTAGGTATTGTATATATTATATTATATATTATTTAACATTAACCTGCAGTTGCTGAACGGGATTGATACAGGGAGCTCAATCGTTTCCCTTAGTACGGCTTCCTGCTCGGTTGTTGGTAGTTTCGTCTGCTCATGTTTTGCACGAGATATCTGATCAGTGATGTTTAAGTTAAAATCTAATGAACGAAATTTGACAGATATAAAAATTATAACCTTCATGATATATATATATATATATATATCATATTAAAAGCTAGAGTGCTATCTCCTTGTTCCATTTTTTTTGTTAAAAACTGAGACGAAAATGTTCCGAAGAGATTGAAATTTTGATGCATATAAAATATTTTTACATAATAATTTGTGTTATGCTGATTTTTTTTGACATATCTAAATATATGTGTTATATTTTTATTCGTATTTTAATTGTTTCGTATAATTTTCAAGTCTAAATCTTATCTTTGAGATCTTACGTACAAATCTTGTTATAAATGGGGTTCTGATCAAATCGTGCAAGGATTTGGTTCATTTTTATATTATTATTTTAATAATGTGTTGATATTTTTGGTCTAATTTTGTAAATTAATTTTATTTTATTATACTTACAACCTTTCTTGTTACTTCTAATTTAAAACACAAATTTTGCATATACGATTATATACTCTTTGGTCTTTACCCTAATCTATTTGGTAATGAAAGCATTCTTATATGTGGAGGAATGATCTTTAAAACAGAAAAAGTTGAAGATATATTTAATCAAATAATAATTAAAAAAATAAAATTTATATATTTTTATATACACAAATTTTTTTGTTCCTAATAGTTTAGTTTGGGAGAAAGATAAAAGTTCTATTTGGTAATTTAACCTAAGTGCAACCAAGAAAAAGGTAGACGTTTAAAAAAAATTATATTTTTTATTGTGTGCAAAGATAAATAATTAAAGGAAAGACACGCTCACAGTAATATAAAAAATACGAAGTTTGGTCATAATAATTTACATTCACATAAAAAAAATTATATTATTAATATTTTAAGTTGTATATAAATTTGTACAATAAAATATCTAATAAAAAAATCATATTGTAATACTATCGTAATCCTATATATATATATATATTTTATGTCTATATATGTATACATACAACACTTTCATTTATCATTCATTTTCGTCGGCTCAAACAACCTTACAATAAAATACTAAACAAAAGTAAAAGTATTTGGTTTGTATGGTGGGACCTACGGCTAAGGAAGAAGCCCCACTCCCAGAGACGTAGATATAAAGAATGGGCCAAAACCCAAAACATAATCATTTTCTACCTCTTTTTTTTTTTTTAGTGTACTTTCCAGCCCACTCGAATTCTGAAACCTCTCCAACCGCCAACACCCAATGGGTTCCATAGACACACCGACAGTTGCAGAGAACGGTACGACCATGTCTCAAGCTGCCGCCGCTGCGGCGGACGACGACCAGATACCTTTGGCCTGCCCAAACGGAGCGCCGGTGGAGGCGGCGCAGGAGCCTGAGGCAACGAAAAAGAGGAGGTCGAGTATGCTCCCTCTGGAGGTGGGTACTCGCGTGATGTGTCGTTGGAGAGACGGCAAATATCATCCCGTCAAAGTCATCGAACGCCGTAAGATGCACTGTGCTGGCCCCAATGATTACGAATACTACGTTCATTATACTGAGTGTAAGATCTATAATCTCATTAGAGTTAGGGTTTTTCCTTAAATTTAAATTTATTAAATTTTCGAATTATTATTTTAGAAATGTAAAAATTATATATATAGATATATTTGTCATAATAATAGTAGTAATATTGAAAATATAGTTAATAGGAGGCTTGATGAATGGGTGAAGCTTGAACAACTTGATCTTGATTCTGTCGAAACTGTTGTTGATGAAAAGGTTGAAGACAAGGTAAACATTCGTTTCCAACGCAAAACGTCACATTTCAGTTTCCTCACATTTTATCTTTAATGGTGTATTCATTTGAAGAACTTTGCCGATGAGGTTTTCAGGTCACAAGCTTGAAGATGACTCGCCACCAGAAACGTAAGATAGACGAGACACATGTGGAAGTAGTAAGTAAATGTAAAACTTTCAGTTGGTGATGTGTAAGGATAGGAGGCCAATTTGAATGTTCTAAAAGTGGTTGCTTTTGTGAAATTCTGTAATAGTCCCTCTGTTGTTTTCTAATAGGGGCATGAGGAGCTAGATGCTGCTAGTTTGCGTGAACATGAAGAATTCACAAAGGTGAAAAATATAGCGACCATAGAACTTGGAAGATATGAAATTGAGACATGGTACTTCTCCCCCTTTCCGCCAGAATATAATGATTCATTGAAGTTGTACTTTTGTGAGTTTTGCCTCAACTTCATGAAGCGCAAAGAGCAACTTCAAAGGCATATGGTGAGCTTTTCTCTCAGTATGGCAATACTTTTTTTTTTCCTACAATACTTACTGTCGGAATAAATGTTAGAATTTTAATTGTCCTCTATGTATAGCTTTATAAGCACCTAGTTTGAACATGTAGCCTGACTTCTATGAAATTTTATAAAGCAACTTTGGTTTCATTTGTCATGAATATAAGTTCTGCCTACCATGTTGGACAAATTGTTTTGCATCTGACAAGAGACCCCCAAACAATTGTTTTCTTCATGTATGCTTTGGTTGGAAGTCAATTAGCAACCTTGGTTTGATTAGTGATCCTTCTCATCTTGTTGTTATTCTACTTAATTTGTATATAGGACAGAGTGGTCCTTCTGTTCATCCTCTAGAACTATACAAATTATGTAGATTTAGAACCTTATGTTAAGGTTTAACTTTTGCTTTTTTCACTCTTATGCTAATTGATTAAGATGAAAACAATACATGCACATCGATGTGCTGATATTTTCTTTTTCCCTTTTTATCTTTAAAATAAAAAAAACCATTGTTATGTCTCATTGATAATTGAGTGGACCTTATGGTTGTGTTAGCTTTTCAAATTGCTGGCCAATTAGTGAAGTCCACTAAACCACAAGCATGGGATGTGTAATTTGCCTTACTAAGTTGCTAGTGTCTTGTTCTTATGTATGATCAACTATCAATATTTTGACATTGTTAAAGCTTGAAAACTGGTGAAAACTTGCGGTAATGATGCTGTGACTCTTTCTTCTTTTGTTTCTCCAGCTTTTAGCTGCTGCAATGCTTAACAATGGCCATTGTGTTTTATGATCAAGATATGGGCCAATAATCTTTGTCTCTTGATGTCTTGAAGTAATGTCTTAAATTGCATTTCTCTCTAGCGTAATTGGTTATATAAAAAGTTTTACTTATGCCTGCATTTATATTATTAGTTATTCTCTTTATTATGTCAGGGATGGATGTTTGATATTGCTCCCTTGAAAAAAAATAAAAATCATTTTTTGGTTTTTCTTTTGAAAAAGAAAATTAGTTTCTTTGTCCATGTGCAACTGCCTTAAAACACAAATAGTGCTGAAACAATATTAACTCTTGGTTTTAAACTAATCTGTAGAGAAAGTGTGATCTGAAGCATCCCCCTGGTGACGAAATATATCGAAGTGGTACTCTGTCAATGTTTGAGGTATGTTGTGGAACAGCTTTTACCGCTGGTACTTTGTGTGCCAAAACTCAAAGAGAAAAGGGTATTTTTTGGTGCAAATTAAGTAAATCTATATGATTGTGGTTTTCTTCATCCTATCCCATTGTTTTTTAATGCAACTTCTTGAAATTCAATTTCCACAACTGTTTGATTGTATATGAATTAAATAATCATGAAATCTTCTCAAAGGATACTTTTCAAAGTAGTGTCTGCTTTGAGATTATTATTTTTTAACTTTGACTTATCAGTGCAGAAATATTTGTCACCACTTTTTTTTTCTTTTATTCTAGTTCCCATGCTGTTTTTCCTGCTACATAACGTCACGTTGTAGAATGCTTCAGATCTTTAATTGTTGTTGACATTCATGTTCCTCCTATCAAATATTTTGAAACAGGTTGATGGCAAAAAGAACAAAGTTTATGGGCAGAATCTTTGTTATTTGGCAAAGTTATTCCTCGACCACAAGACCCTTTATTATGATGTTGACCTGTTTCTGTTTTATGTTTTGTGCGAATGTGATGATCGAGGTTGCCATATGGTTGGATACTTTTCCAAGGTAATTTCTAGTGCATCTTTGTTTGCTTGTGGATTTGAGGCAATGTGGGTTTATAACAGATGTCTATATGTTTGTGGCTGTTCTAATATTTTGTAATTGCAATTTGCTAGCTAAAGTAGCATGGGGTGGATACTGCAATTCTTGGCTTTGTAGCCTTAAATTAGAAGCTTTCAATTAGTAGAATTTATTGTTTATCTCTGCATTTTGGGACTTTCAGTTGCGTGTCTGGTAAAAATTTCTGTCATTGCCATTTTTATTTTTGTTGTCATTTCATTCTTACTTTACCTGTCTTTTAGACTGTGCTCCCCCAACACAAACAATTATCTCTGTTAGCATTTTGTGTGTATTTTGGGACTTTCAGTTGGCATTTTGTGTGTATTTTGGGACTTTCAGTTGCTTCTTCATACCATATCATGTCTGCTAAAACTTTCTGTAGTTTTAAAATGTGACGATTAGTCCTTAAATATTTTTGCCAATCTTTTTTTAATTTTTTTGTCATTTCATTCTTATTTTACCTGTGCTTTAGACTGTGCTTCCCAACACACAAATACCTTAGTTAGCATTTTTGTGTCTGATCATGCAGGAAAAGCATTCTGAGGAATCATATAATTTGGCATGCATCCTCACCCTTCCTCCATATCAAAGGAAAGGCTATGGAAAGTTTTTGATTGCCTTTTGTAAGCTTCCTGCCTGCTATATTATTTTTGATTTTTTTTTCTGGCTTATTTTATAAATGGATCAGAATAGGTGAGCTCTCTATGAGAGAGAGTGTGTGTGTGTGTGAGAGAGAGAGAGAGAGAGAGCACAAAATGATGATGATTATCGATTTCAGTATTAAATGAGATTGCATTGTTCTCCTATTGAGTTAGACTCACAATATAACGCCAATTTGGTTCTCTGAATTTGTTAAGTTAGTTAACTAAAATTATGAGCTGCTGCATGTTTATATCCAACATTACTGTGGACTGGAGTACATCAAGTAGAATTGTCCCATTATAGTATCAGTGACCATCATAACACCCCTTCTAGATTTCTGACATCTTAAAATTCAACTGCTGCATGTTTATATCCAACATTACTGTGGACCGGAGTACGTCAAGTAGAATTGTCCGGTTGTAGAATCAGTGACTCTCATAACACCTTCTCTAGTACTTCTTAAAATTCATTGCTATGTACTAGTAATGTAATACATCCTGAAGAAAAATGCTGTTGTACTTGAATTTCATCATATTGGTTATTTAAAATTTGAACTTCATTGCTTATTCTGTCTCTTTTATGGACCAGCTTATGAACTTTCAAAGAAAGAAGGTAAAGTTGGCACACCTGAAAGACCACTTTCCGACCTAGGGCTGTTGAGTTACAGAGGGTACTGGACGAGGGTTCTTTTAGACATCTTGAAAAAGCATAAAGGAAATATTTCCATCAAGGTATGACTACCTGAGGCTGTATTAAAAATCTAGCGGGCAGTGCTTTATGCAATTCCCCTCTTCTTTCTTCTTATGAGAATTTATGTGCTTGCTTGTGGGGGTGATTGAGTTGAGTCAAGCCCACATGGTAAAATGCTTGAGTTCAACTCAATTGACCTCAACTATCATCAAATTAACTTCATTTTGACTGGAAAGACTTGCATAATTACATTTTAATTAAGTAGTATTAAAATAAATTTGAATAGTATAGTGAGCTATTGGAGCTGACAATTAAGATATTCAAATTTGGTTCACTTGACTACTCAAACCACTTGAGTTCATTCTGCAATCAACAAATTGAATTAGAGTATGTTTTCAGTCAAGCTTGAATAGTTTGGGAATAGGGTTGCTTGCTTTCACTTTAAATTGATGAGAATTGGTGAGGCACTAACCTAGAAACAAAAAATGAGCCTCCTAAAGTAGCAAAACAGCATTTGTGTTTCAGAATATCTTCCAAATGGAAATCCAAAAAAAGAAAAAGAAAATGATGTTAGGGAGCATGCCTGAATTGACAGGTTTGTTTGATGCTGCTCGTGATAAACTGATTATTCTTGTTTGTTATTGACTAGTTTTTGAATAACTGTATCTATTGTGCAATTTCTCTTAGAATTTTGATTCATGCTTGTACAAAATTCATTGCGTTGTGGTCACTGAAATGTTAATTTTCTACATGAATCTATTTTCCTGCAGGAGCTCAGTGACATGACAGCTATAAAGGCTGAGGATATATTGACCACTCTGCAGAGTCTAGAACTGATTCAGTACAGAAAAGGTCAGCATGTAATCTGTGCAGATCCCAAGGTCTTGGATCGCCATCTAAAAGCTGCTGGCCGTGGTGGTCTTGAGGTAGATGTTAGCAAATTAATCTGGACACCATATAAAGAACAGAGTTGATAATGCTAGATGCTGCTCGTATAAAGAGCAGATTTAAGTTACACTAACGAGTAGCTGTTTACTAGGAATTTGTAACTCCTTGTGTTTGTATAAAATAGAGGTCTTAGTTTATGAGATTAGAAGTATGAAATGTAGAAGAGTCAAGTCGAGACATGCTTATTGCCGTCACCCCTGTCACTGGTCACCTGAGATATGTCGTGTCAACCTAACCTGTAAATGTTTTATTACCATGAGAATTGAGATGCAATATGACTTTTTTCCCCCTATGTTCGAGTTCTGATTCCTTCACCTGCATTTGAAGTCGTTTGTACCTCATCCTTTTTACTTCTGAATGGTGTTATAATCATATTTCGTGTCCTTTTATATATATAAAACGTAAAAGTTTTTCTGATATGGATGTTTGTTGCTGCTATTACTAGATATTTGGATCTTTTATCCCCAAGGGTTTCTTGGATCATTTATTGTAATTTGTGTTTGAGCCCCTACATGCTATGATTGTGAGTTGTGAGAGTCCGATCTAATAATCCTGCCCATCTCCTTGCAAGGACGTTTGGTATCACTAGGGACTATCTATTCCGGTTTTGAACATTTGGTGTCACACTACATTCAAGGTATTATCTTATTTTGAGCCCACAGCCTTCAAGATTTTATTAATTCTCTATAGCTTGGAGGCTGTGGATTCAAAGAGGATAATACTTTGGATGTGATCTGACACCAAACGTTTTTGTGGGAGTAAAGAGGTTAATGGTGATACTAAGCATTTTCGCGGGATAGTTAGATCATTCGACCGGGGCCTCCAGCCTTTTACTGATAAATGGTAGTCGTATTCTGGGGTGGACATAAGTGTCTGGTTTCAAGAAGCAGATTAGGTTTTAAGTTGAACATTTTACGTCGTAAATTAATAACTGTTAAAAAGTATTAGTATTCGATGTAATGTTGTCGGAAACACATTGAAGGAGAATTGTTCACAATCTTGACACTTTAACCTCATTTGGTTCGACATCGGAAACTCAAATGTCAAATCTCGAATTGTCTATAGTCTATGTATTTGTTATTTATCTTCCTTTGCCGTCTTGTCCCTTTTATGTTTGTCTATTAATTTGACAATTGATGCGAAGGAAAGCAGTCTTTCTTCTGTACGTTAATCAGATTTGAAAGAGCGTCGTATAATAATATATATTTAATTTTTTAAAATAATGTTTTATAAATTTAAAATTTTAAAAAATATATATAAGTGGTTTAAGCAAGCTAACCTATTAGATATCTTGTTTTGTGTGGAAGTATCTTTGGGTTTAAGCAAAGCATTAAATATCCAGTGGCGATAATCGAAAGAGGTTGATGTTAGGCATCCTAATCTTAGCAGAGGGGTTAATGCTAAATTATTTGATCTATTAATGTCGCTTGCTGACCCTAGATTTATTATGTCTTTACCAGTACTCGTAACTGCCAATAATCTTAATTATTCTTTATACACATCGTTGGTTATAGATCTGACTTAATTTTAACTGTAATCTTGTAATCACTTTTAATAGCAATTTTAACACCAAAGATAAGCAGCTTTGATTCTCCTTGCCCATTTAACATTGACATTGTTTTTCAAGCTATTGTAGTGCCAGACTCTCACTTGGTTGCCTGCAAAAAGACAAAAGGATTTGTTGGGCAAATTAAGTGCATTAATTGTTGGCTAAGACTTTTCTCTGCCATTTAGCAGTATGCAGATAATAAACAGGCCGAGACTTCATTCATGCTTTGTGTTGCCATTGGATCAAACTGCACATAAAAGTGCCTACCTTCTCATACTGTAGCATTTTCTTGAAAAGTAAGATGACATTGTTACGCGGACAGTTGCAACATAATTTTATCGTTAAAATGTTGAACTTTTGAGCTAGTTTAACACTACTATTAAAAAAATTCCGTGAGAAAAAGAATAGATTAAAAAAAGTGTGATTAAAAAGTGTTATTAAAATATAGTTCAAGAATTTTTAAGTATTTAATATTATTATAAAAAAATGTTTCAAGAAATTAAAATGTCAAACAAAATGTTTAAAATAATAAAAGTTTGAAGATGTGAAGATAAAAATCAACTTTTAAATCGGAAAAACTCTTTTTTTATTTTTTTATTTGAACTACCAAAATCATAATTTTAACTTGTTTAGCAATATATTTGCAATGAAACACAGCTTTTAACTTCAAAAATTATGTCAACAACGATATTAAACGGACCTAACTTACGGTTATTAACAACTAAATCTTAGCAACTTTAAACATCTGAAAAGAAAAAAAAAAAAAAGAAAAAAGATATTGTTGTGAAATGGGAAAAAAAAAAAGAAGGGAAGAAAAACAGATTAAACTTTCATTTTTACAATTCATTTCCTATTTAAAATATTATCTACTTCCCATTAATAAATGGCTTGGGAACTTATCACAAATATGGAAATTTCCCCGAAAGTCCATTCCTTTTCCTTCTCGGTAAACTTTCTAGTAAAAATTTACTGTTTTAAAACGTTGCTTTTGTTTTTTTTAACGTCCGGTTTGTGTATGTTTTTGGTTGGTAAGTACATCACTCTCTTGACTATTCAGTTTCATTCACAAATCCATTTCACACTGTATTCGGCCCACCCTTGAAATCATTGTTATCCAAATGTTTTGCACTGGTCAAAGCCTCATCTTTTACAATTCATTAATCACCCGTTCCTCCCCTTCTTCACATTAAGCAAGATCGTGCTGTCGGAAATGATTTTGTGACAAAATTACATGGAATAGAACCTTGATCTGACACCCTTTAATGGACAGTCAGTTGATTTCGGCAAATTGACATAACAACCGGCAAGAATAATACTGGTGGGGTCTGTTATCAATAATTTTGAGAGATTAAAAGCCTAAAATCTTTGAAATTTGATGAATAATTCCATATACATCTGATGCCCCTTACAGAAGTGGAAACAACAATCATCAAAATTGGAATTTTAAGGACAAATCATATACATTACCTTGTAGTCGTCTGTTTCATACTTTCTTTTTTTGTTATCAAACGGTGGTCGGTTCTTGATGTCTGATAAGTTGAATCTGTTGAAGCTGTAAGCTTTTCAATGCAACCCCACGTGATCTTCTTTGCCAGAGAGTTTCTGATCCATCATCTCCTTTATCACCTTGTTTTGGTACTCTCTTGATCACAGGCAAAGGTGGATCCATTTTTTCAATGTTGATTGAAGCAGCGGAATTCTCTTTTCCATCATCAGTAGTCGTGGGCCGGCTTGTCCCATTTACTACTAACACCTGTTTCCTTCTGCAACTGGTGGCAGTATTTGTGGTGGTGATGGCGGTGGTGGCGGCAGGGCTGCCGGTTAAATTCTTGCCAGAAAACAGCTTCTTGAGCTTGAAATACTTGACACTACTATTGTTGCAGCTGTTCTTGGTGGCGATACTACTGAGCTTGTGAGAAGCAGGGAATCCAACAATCCTGTTGTTCCTCTTCACTTGTCCCATGCAACTGATCTTTGGAGACAAAGGGTCTTCAGATAAAGAAGAACCAGACCTGTCTTGCCATTTGGGAACAGCCACATCTTTAATGGATGGTTTTGAACACAACATTGGCAAAAAAGTACCCTTGTGATTCAGATGCTGATCATATCCATTTCCCATATAACTAAGATCCTGGTTTTCCTTAAGAAAGTTGAAGAAAAAGGGGATTTAAACAAAAAAATTAAAAAAAAAAGAAAAAGAAAAAGAAAAGAAAGAGAGATTGTGAGTTGGGGACGGAGATGGATGAAGGAGAAGAAGCCCTTTTAAAGGAGTGGTTGAGTTTGTCAAGTGTTCTAGTAAGGAAGTGTTTGGAGTTTGTCAAAATATAAACAAAGTATTGTACTTCTTGTTTTGCAATGTTATGGAAGTTCCCCCCCTATTATTAGACCTTTTTTAATTTGGTTGTTTTAGTGTTCAAAATTCTTATTAAGAAAAACAAAGAAAATGACAAAATAGAAGTGAGTGACTACTTACTTAACCCTTTTAGTCGATGGCTTTGATGTTGTTTTTTATAACATGAGTTTCAGTTTCAGACGCGTGAACCCGAGGACCATTATTTTGGGTTTTTTTCCCTTTTTTTTTTCTTGGAGACTGGTAAACTGCTAAGCAAAGCATGCTGTAAAATTAATGAAAGCTACTGTTTCACAATTATTTAGTTTAGGTCCCAAAACAACTTTGAATCCAATCTTTTCCTTTTTCTTCTTCCATAAGCAAAAAAAAAAAAAAAAAAAACCAATTCAGTTCCACCAAGTTTACACCCTATTGATTGTAAATCATAAGCTGACCCCTCCTCTGTTTCCATTTAGGTCTTTAGTGCTGCCATTTCAATTTGGAAGCCATAATTTATAATGAATGTTTGTATATATATGTATTATTGTATCAGGTGAAAATTTTTTTAATTTTTTTTAAAATTATATATTTGATATATTAATTAATATTATTAATATCATTAGATGTTCATTAATATTTTTTAAGCGGCAAATTTTTAAGCATTTTTTAATGACTGTTGAAACCATCACTGAATTTTAACAAGGAAAAAATAATAAATAAATAAATAAGGGCATTCAAAATTGAATTTAATTAGAAATGGACTGAATTCAAGGTCAAGATTCTCAATCCCTGTTGTAATATATTTTCCCTACGTCATCCCAAGTTGTTTGTTTATTTGCAAATTCATGTGAAATATATATATATATATATATATATAGCCGATGATATCTGTTTTTTGTTAAGAGATTTCTTACAAAAATAATAAATCTACCTTTTTTTTTGGGGGGTGGGGGTGTTAAATTCTCTGAACTTTGAAAATGACGGCGGTTACCGGCCTAACTTCACTGAACAAGGGCGCTCATAGCGCCCAAGAGCTGAGACGGTGCCACCACGTTAAACATGTTTGAATATTTACCACCACCGTCTATTTGAAAGAACTAAAGACTAAATCACAGCCGTCGATAGATGCTTACAGCTCAGCCGACATGTCATGTGTTTGGCGCATGTGAAAGGCACGTGAAAGTTAGACTTTGGTTTGGTAGTAGTCCAAATGAATTGGTATTTTCTTTCATGCTCCTCGTATCATTCCAATTGCTTTGTTTGTCACTATAATAATTTCATACATAACATAAAAATATATATATTTTATATTGAATATACTTCTCTTATTTAATTTATATTTATATTTATGCACCATTAAAAAAAATCAAATGATATCATTTTATTAAAAAATTTTAAAAATAATTATAAATATTTTATTTAAAAAATAAAAGATATATAGCAGATAACAATGATTTTGACTAAATTTGTCATTCAGATTTTATAAATATTTATATTTATATGTAAAGATTCATAATTTGGGAATTAAAAAAATTGACATTAAGAGTCTCATATTACTCGAAAGAGCATGGAATGAAATAAAATATATGTATTATTAAGGATAACATGCTTGAGAGACAGAGAGAGAAGTGTATAAATAATTTGTAAATGCATAGCATAATATATTTTTAAAAAATATCTATATTTTTAAAGAAAAAAAAAAAGATACGATACATTAATATAGACTCTTTTATTGCTTTAATTACTTATTACATTAATTAATGATCATTTAATATGAAAAGAAAAAGGCAAGTATTTCCGTTTTTCTATCATAATATTTATATGATTTAAGTTTAAGCATGTTCACTACTATCATTTCCATACCCTAAATATTGAAGTGTAAGAATAATATGACAATGAATGGTAAAAAACCTGAAATAAAAAGAATTTGGAGGTTTTGTTTAATTGGTTGATACAAGCCACTTTTAAAGTATAATATTTAATAAATATAAATTCAATCAATCAATTTTTTTTTTAATTCTCAAATTATGTGTGCGTATATATAGTCTGAATGGCAAATAGAACTGGATCATAGTAGAGAATGGGGTAGGTTAGGGTAAGAAGGGAAGGTGGTACCTGATGCTGCTGTATTTCAGAGATTGCCTTGATCTTGGAAGACATGTTCTGTCTGTAATTGTAACCCACCATTTCTCCTATTCCTAACCCACATCATGTGTGCATAAATTATTGAAAAAATAATGTCTGATAAATAATTGTTGTAAACTTTACAATATTTACATACACTGACTTCTTAATTTTTCTCATACAGCCGTGTCGATCCCTCAGGCATAAAAGGAAAAGGGGGTTTGTGAAGCACAAGAAATGTGGGGGGAAAACAAAGGAGCTGATCTGCCCGGTTAAAGACAGCCTAGGCTAACTCAAAAATTAAAGATTGCTCCCAATATTAGATAATGTTGGTTTTAATCTGTGTATATATATAGATATAGGTGTATATATATATAATTATCTTATATATCATTGTTCATAAAATTATTAAACTTCTCTAAAATGATATATGCTCTTCAATATAGAAAAAAAAAATTAATAAAAATATAAATAAGATACGTAATAAATTTTTAATTTAAGTTAAATTAAATATCCAAAATTTATTTATCAAATTTGTACGGATTGAAGATTGTGAATGTCACAAGTCACCGGAAATGGAAGCGAAGCCGGGCTCCAAAGTCCTGACAAAAAAAAAAAAAAAAACAGAGAGAAAACCCTCGATTTAGTAGTTTTTGCAACCTTCTCATCGGCTTCATGTTTGTTCACTCAGGCTGGTTGAAGGACTCACTGTTATTCTTCTAAAAATAATAAGAATAAATAAATAAATAAATAAAGCAGGCAGCAGGAAACCGAGCACTGGATTCTGGACGGTGATATCTATAAAAAGAAAAAAATAATAATAAATTTGGCCCTTTTTTTTTATAACGTACAATTGGCAAAAGGCCGAAAGAAAAGATGACTTCGGTTTGAAAAGGATAAGGATCGGGTCAAGCATGCGTTAGGTGTGACTTAATTTTGACATAAGCATTGATAGTTCAGTTCTCATTTTTTTTTTTTTTCCAAAAAAGAAAAAAAAATTACAAAAGAAACGATTTCGTTGAACGTGATCTACATTAAAAAACCAAAGGTTTTTTAACATAAACCAAAATTTTTTATGTTACAAATTTTATTTTAATCTCATTTTTAACTTAAAAATTCTAAACTCCTTATTACATGTATATATGACAATTGAGTCTACTCCGTATTACAACATTCACGTATTTTATTTGAGTTAATTAGGTTGTTCTGTGTCTTACAGTCACTATTATTTCCTTGTCACTTCTATCGGAGAAATGGTACATGACCTAGACTTTTTGTTTTAGAAATTTGTTTTGCCGAAAAATCGTAATCTCAAATAACAATTTCATAAAATTAAAAAAAAAGTGACCGTATCAAATGATGACTTCTCTTATTAAGTCACCAACTAAGATGGCAACTTCCCGTCTTTTAGTTATATCAATTAGTAGAGATAAAGTAGGAACAAAACCACAGAATTTTCATTTTTCTAATTTATTTGATTTTTGCACATATTCCATCGGTCACAATATTTTTTTCTAATATATTTATATACAGAAACAAATACAAATTACGAAAGAGTACAATGTGAGATTCAGACACACGTTCGACACCCAAATTCTTGGTAAATGTCAAAAGAAATTATATTTTCAACACGAATATACTTTTTTTTTTTTTTAAATTTTAAACATATTCGAAAGATCATACCCCAGTATGTTTAAATGTATTGGATACAGATACCTTAAAAAAATGAATGTGTCAAACAAAACAAAGATACTTTATAAAAATGAAAATTCCAACAAACATGATCGATACAGATATGTTGGTGCTTTACCATGGAAAATGTTTAGTCTAAGTTTTTTATTTTAAGAAAGCAAGATTCAAATCTTACTCGCATGCATGAATCTATCACTGAACCGAATACTAAAATCATATTTCTAACAAAGAAACGTTTGTCGTGAATAAAGAAATCAATCCAATGATTTTTACCTGCCCTCTGGTAGGTAGCAACAAACCAGAAAACAAAGTCAAATTATTAGTCAAGCATATAATTCACCGATGTTCAATGTATCTATCTATATCCTTCACTGGATTATCAAGCACGACATCATTGGTTTTGCCACACCTCGCTTCAAGACAGAAGTTCCAAGTTTCACATCTTCCTACTTTTTCTAGAATGAACCAAAATAATAGTATACAAAGATCACACAAGAATCGTACCTATCATGTATGTAATGTGTGCTGGAAACAAGTCTTTGCTGTATTGAATCACATGGGAGTTACTGCACAACTTGAATTTGTTTGGGCACGATGATTTCTTAAAACAAATGTTAAACTTCAGCACCATCCTTGGGTACTCTCCCACTGGACAGCAAAATTGTCCGTCTTTTGAGTTCGAAGTTAATAAATTGTCCACCATTGCCTTTTAATTTGAACTTATGACAGCATTCTATTCATCACATAAAAGGGGAAAAAAGAGCCGTAATGGCTTGGTTACTGCAACATTGAAAGGCCAACATAATTCAGAAAATATATATATATATATATCTTACCAATCAGCTATTGTTCAGAGATGTCATCATGGTTATCCTCCGAGGATGCAACTGGATCTTCCCTTGGTAAATTGGATTTAGTATTTTCTTGATTAGAAGTTCTATTTGGACCATCTTCCACCCTGTCAGTATCTTTTTGCAACCCAATATTTTGTTCCATCACTCTATTATCTTGAGATTCCTTGACCGTTTCAACACGTTGCTGGGCTTGATCTTGTGACTTGGACGAAGCAAAAGTTGCGGAAGCACCATCTGATCCTTTCAAAAGACAAACATACTTGAACACAAGTTGCTTATAGTTATTTAGCAGTTCTTCAACATCGTTTATTGTCAAATCACCAGCGTGAGCAAACATATATGGGTACTCTCGAAACACTTTGCTTGTTTGATCCTCCTTCAGAAGAATAGTTGCCCCTCTATTCTCCAACTCCGAGATCGATGGAATTTTAGTGATTGATGATTGATCTTCTTTACTTGAAGTTTTTACTTCAGAAGATTTAGGTCTAACAGCTTGGTCCTCCCTAAGAGTTTGATTTCTGGATTCAGCAGGTGCTCTGGGATCATGTCTGGCAATTTGGTTAATTTCACTGGACAGACCATCTAAATCTGTTGAAAGGCCAGATAGAAGAGCTCGAGCAAACTCCATGTTCTTCTCGAATTCAGTTTCCTCCATTGAAAGGGCTTTTGCATCGATGTTTGAGATGAAAGACTCCGCAGAGAGCATGTTTGTGAAAAAATAGGCTGCTTCAGAAACTAATCGAGATTGACGTCTGTAACGTTGTATATACAATAAATTTGAGTGCAGCTGTGGAGGATTTGCCTACACAAAATATTCCATGAGAAGAATACATTATTAATCATTTTTTCATTGAGAGATGATCAAGTAAACAACCAATTATGCATACATTAGTGATCTTACCTTTATGGTAACGTAAATCAATACAGGAAGAAATTCATCAGCTCCAGGAGGATTCTCGTTTGAAGCAATTGAAGCATTTAGCAATAAATTGTTGATAACCCTGCAACAATTGAGGATACACACAAGCTTGTCTCTTGGAGCCTTGTACATATTGATTTTTTGTAACTCTTTCTGCGCAAGCTGGCAACATAAAGCATAGATTCAGGGGAGAAACTGAGAGGTTTCTTAGTGAGGAATTCAAACTTCCAAGCATATCAACATACAAGCATTCATTGATTAAAAAACTTATTCAGAAATAAATTAGAACTATAATCAAACTGCACTCAAGTGTTGGGAAGTTTCTTGCACATGATAAATAAATGTTCTTGAAACAACAAAAAGTAGAGGCAGTAAATATGGTATGATATCCTGCTCAATAGTTATTAAATCTCAAGTTAAATGCATTACACCGTCTGAAAAATATGATTATCAAATTAAAAAGGCTGCAATAATTACAGCTAGTCTGGACATTATCATGATGACAAGCTTGTTTTAGGTGGACTTTATTTATTTATTTATTTTTTGATGGAAGAGTTTGTAGACAATTTGCAATAATGAACTGGCTAAGATCAAGACTGTTCATTTAATGTAAACAGAATTCTACATCTAAATCACTATCAGCCTTTCTTGCTGATAAAATTAGCAAAATAGCGAACCTATTTGTAGTTAGGGAGAAAAACTTATTCACCAAATTCCCAAGTATTTTGAACCCAAAACTACAGATGACCAGTAACTGTTCTTTTGCGGAATATATTTCTGAGGACAACATTCTTTAAAAGCAGCCAAATAAGCCAGGAACTTCAGCTTTTAATTGGTGCTACATGATCAAATGAGTTCACTGTTGCTTAAGACGATATCATTAGTCAGATGTAGAATTCATAGAAAGCTGAAAATTAGTGAGGCATGAAGGTCCCATAAAAAGGGAATATTTTATATAGTGTGGAGAAAAAATTAAAAAAAAAAATAAAACTAGTGGTATCAATCAAGATAAAAACAGCAATATATAGCTACATAATGTGCAATTTCAAGTATTCACATGTGCATAAATGTTCATGGTTTTGCTTCTATATAATATCTAAAATCTAAATCATCAAATGTTCAATAGGACATGAAATAGATAAGCCGCCATCTAAGAATAGATCAATGCAGAATTATCTTGCCATGTTATCAAGGCAAAAGGCCTCCTAGAATTAATAACCCACTTCAGGAGTGAACAGTTCTCCTTCGGTCTTGCCATAGGAGGAGAACTTTACAATGAGCTCAAATCAAATTTAGACTCCTATCCTAAACTGGGAGTAAGGCATGAAAGAATACACCATGTAAGATGACTTAGACAGAAATTTTCTTCTGGCCCCAAGCTGGGTATGCATTAAGGAAAATAGATTCTTTACAAAGCAATGTTCCTACTAATGAGATGAACTTTCCTTCCTTGGAGAGGACTTTTGCTCTCTTATGTTCCATCTTTCTGGCCTTCCTTAGACAAATTAGATACCTATCAGCATTGAAGCACCTAACAAAAATGTTATTGTTTTTGTCAGTTTCACCAGGATGGACATTTGTGAACCCCTAGCAGCTTCTTATTAACTAGCTGTTCACTCCTGATATCTAGATATAGCCATTGGTTCTTATCTTCAAGGAAGTAAAAACCTTGAAATGTTTTGTTATTTCCTGCCAATGCTATAATCATTTCACTATCTGCATAGAAGCTAGCTAAAAATATGCTCCACAAAATTTTGAGGGTTCTCACTTCTCAATAATGCCACCTTTCACCGCAAAATGTTAAGAGTTCTCACTTCTCATATCTTAAAAATATGCTCCACAACATATGCAGAAGTAAGTTTACTCCATACTGGGGAAAAATAAAGGGAAGCACTTGAAACACAAATTCCACCATTTACCAGCCATGATGTCTCATTCTGAAAGGTTGACTTAATATCCAAATTCTCAGGCCGAACGAATTGTTGAATAAGCGCCATCTTCTCAGAAAGTTGTTCATCATGCTTTACATCATCTGGAAGCGAAGCAAACACACGGGTAAATAGCTTTGTCATAACATACTTCTCCAATCCCTGTATTTGGGGGGGAAAAAAAAAGGAGAGTAAATACATCAACCCCAGATAAAGTTTTTTTTTTTCCCCTCAAAACAAATTACCTAAATATAAGAAAGGTAAGTAATTTAATGAATTTAGCATATGCAAGCAAAATTAGTATCAGTGACTTACTTCACCAGCACTGTCAAGCTCCTCCTCTGAGCATCCAGCCCAAAGCGGATGAGCTCGAAAAGCAGCTTCCATTTTGGCAAAGAATGACTGTACGGCAGCACTATCCCTTTCGGGATCAGGAGCATTGTTCGAAAACGAGACTATGAAACTGTAACATGGCGACACGTCAAAACTCAAAAAAACAAAATCAAAACCCAGAAATGATTGCCTTAAATTAGACACCTCCCTAATACTTCTGAATACTGATAATAAACTTAAGTTTTATTTGGCCAAAAAAAAACTAGCCTCCACATCGTGGATTTACTTAAATTTGAAGCAATCAACTATTAAATTTAGATCATCGACCAAATAAACAATCATTAACCACTTCCGATCAGTCGCAAATCACGTTCAATCTTCAGTCTTTATAAACATGTAAAGACAGGCATTAAATAAAAGAGAGAGAGAGACCGATTGAGAGACCTTTTGATAGATTTGACGAAATCAGCAGCGGAAGGCTGGCGCATACGTTCTAGAAAATCTTGCAATCCTAAGAAAACGTCGGCGTTCTCCATTTCGGTAACCAACGTCTAATTAGAGACGGGAGAGAGAGAGAGAGAGAGAGCGTTTTTGCTCGGGAGAGAAGTCTTCTCTTCTGGAGTGAGGAGTGCGTAATTGAAGGTACAGGAGCAGTTGCAGACAACAGAACGTACAGCTATTGATTTTTTATTTTTTTAAAAAAATAAAACAATAATCCGAAGATTTCAACACAAATTATTTAAATTGCATTTTTGTGTTCTTCTGATTTCCTTTAAGATTTAAATATTAAATATATTAAAATTTTAAATTTAAATAAAATGTATAATATTAAATTAATTTTTTATTAAATATAATATATCATATTTATATGATTTTTTTTTTTTTGAAAGTAAATTATTAGATTAATCCATTCCTTTCGCTTTGCACCAATTCAACGAGAAGTTTTGTTTAGAAGTACAGACGGGTGACACGAGGTGTTTCCATTAAATGCTTATATTCTCTCCTTTTAAAATTATTATATCTCTTAAATTATTTTATAGACTATTTATATTATAATATATAGTAATATTTTTTATATATAATTTCATTATATGTTGTGCATACATTCTAAAAAATAATGTGTAAAAAATCATATTTATAAATAAATTAAAATATTTTATAATATTAAATTAAAAATAATTAATAAAAAAATAAAAAAACATAATACAATGTAAAATAATTATATTTAAAACCACTATTTATAAAAATAAAAATTTTTAATATTCATATAAAAATAAAAATAAAATTAAAATATATAAACTTCCATTCAATTTCAAACTATCTTTGCCCTTTACTGTTTATCAAGAAAAAAGAAATCAAAATGAGATAACTCTCGCCTTCTCCATCTCCCTCTGTAGATACGCGCACCGCTATCTCTTTACCCCGCATGCCGTACCATAGATCGTTAATATTATTTTACTCAACTTATAGGGAAAATATCGATACATTGTGACCATCCTTGAAGTGCCGTGATCTACAGTTCTCAACTGGTCAGCTATTAGGCTTTCTATTCTAATGCTGTTTTCAGAATAAATAATAATTGGAAACACAAAGCAACCGAAAGTAACAAATGCGTAAAAAAATTGTAGCAACATAGCACCAATAAACTTTTGACAAGCTTTCTATAAATGTGGCCATACATTAGGTTTGGGAGTTTGGACCACCATTTTTGCAACTCTTACATTACAACATCATTTAATTCATATGCAAACTAAGAAAAAGAAAACAAAAAGACAAAAACCATTACAATTTTTGTGTATAAAAATACTATCATCTCCCCTTAAACCCTAAAAAAAGAATTGGACCACATGTTGAATGCTACTATCTATCAAGTAGTTCATGTCTTTACTCCCCATTTTGGCTATAAGATTTCCAGTAAATGTTTGTAGGAAATGTGTCTGCAGATATGTACTGAAAAACCATATGCACTGTTTTTCTCCTACCTCATGGATGAAATCTGCTTCTTCTTGATCACCAACCACAAATGTTTTAATCTTGTTTTGCCCAAGAAAAAAACCTTCCTATCCAAATTAATTTTAGAGTAACGTGCTCCAAACCGCATCATCCCCTTCACCACACCTTTCATGAACAATTTTGATCTTCTCCACTGATTTGCAAATTCCGCTGCAGCTCCAATCGAAAGATGCAACACAGACATTACCTGCTTGTGCCTTCCACTCGCAATCTGTGGAACAGGAAACAAGTAAGAGTTAAAAAGGGAAGACCAAACTAGAAAACAATGTTAAGCATATTAGTGAAATCCAAATGAACACTCAAGAATCTATCCTTAAAATGAATGGTAACTAAATGGCTTACTACGATGCATCTGTGCTTGGAATAAATTTGACGTGAAGTGCTTTAGCTATTGCAATTTGAAGCCAAGGATTGAGGTGAGAGTTTTAAGTGTGCAGATACATAGAGTTACTTTGGTAAAAACTTAATTTAACATTATTCATTTAATTTTGGATTTTGATTTATAGGATTATAGTTGAATTATTTATAAACATATAAATATATATATCGATTTTATAAAGTGACTTGACAAATGCAACGAAATTTTCTTTTACGTCCATATTCTTTTTTTTTTTTTTTTTCAGATATTGATTTTCCTTTTTTAACAAAAAGACCATTTAAAAAAATTACATCGGAATTATATAGGTCCCAAAGCGAAGCATGGATCTTTGTCCTCATCTCTATTAAAAGTTTAACACCTTATCCATCGTCATTATTTCCATTTTCCATTTATTGGTGATGTTCAAAGTAGTTTGAACTAATTATATTCTATATACAGTTTGACATAAGATATAAATTATTTAATTTCTTTAATAACATTACCTGGTGGAGTCCCACAGCACATATTCCTATCATCTATGTGCTCAACCTCAAGGCCGATAAACCATGACCCGAGAGACACGTCTTCATTTGCGTACTTATGCAATATAGGCCTGCAATCGGTCAGAACCACTTGGAATATTAGCCATGCCCAAGTTAACAGAATTTATGATAGATAATAAAAAATTTTTGATGTTTATGAGCAAACACTATGCTTAGAGTGAGAAAACTAAAAGGGGGGCTACTTGATTAAACTGGGAGAAAAACAAAAACAAAGAGAAAACTGAAGTCAAGGAAGGGGAAGACGGTAAGGCACTGCCAAATGCACACACATACAAGGGACAGTCAAGATGAAATCAGAAACCTCAATTAAAGCAAAGCAATATATAAATAAAAAGAACCTATGTTCAGACAAAAATCAAAGTTCTCACTGGTTTATGGAGATGTAGGTTGCCAGATCCTTTGAAATTGCATATATCTGCCCAGTTGCATGTCGAAAGTATTTGTTCCCCTCTTCTCCAAATTTCCAGTATTCTGGTTCATGATACTTGACATTCCTAAACAACATAAAGGAATTCAACAAAAGTTATATAACGAATTTGCAGGAGGAGAAAAGCAAATTGAAAAGTAACATTATCAACAATAAAAAGATCAACAGACATTACTTTTGAGAAAGAACAGGTCCAGATTTCATGCATCCTATATAGACTCGAGGCTTGGAACGGTGACGGCCAAGAGTTGTAGCCAGCATACCTACGAGAAAATATGAATACGCAATTCAACTTATGAAACAATCAAAATTTTCTCTTGGCCATTGTGTGTTGGGTGATAACAAAAGAGAAACAAAATAGGAGATAGCAAACCAACCAAGATTAACATGGACGTCATCATCCACCTTGACATAGAACTCAGCATCCCATTTTGCAACAGCAGTAGAAAAGAAAATTTTTGTTTTTGCAGATAATTCGTGATATCCTTCAACATGCTCCTGTATTATAAGATCAAAACCAGATATTGGCAAGAAATGCCAAAATATGTCATATGAACATCCAAAATTATTGTGGGAGTGCTATCTAACCAGTCTAAGGAAGTCCTTATGCTGAGCATCTTCTGAATCGATAGCTCTATCCAAAATGCTGTTGGATGTTGCACTGGGTCAAACAATTCAGATACAAACTATGTCAGTTCAAATATCAACCGATGCAAGAACATTTATCCCACATTTATTGCATTGTAACAAGTGTAATTTGCTTGACATTGCCAATCATTCGATACCGACTTCAGATTCCCTAGGATTTGTGGCTGGAAATATGCAGATGAATAAAATAAATTTTAAATTTAAGCTAAAGTTTTCTCTTGCTTAAACAATTTACCTATGGCCAATCATGAAACGAATGACAATCCCCTTCTCACGCTCCAACTGAATAAGCTTTTCCCCTGCTCAAACATATTCATTTGAGATAATAATTACTAACAAACTAAATCAAAATAAAACCTCAAAATGCTATGGAACTACAAAACCTTGCGGCATCCAAGTCTCCCTGACAGAATCACGCCGCCTCCTACTACTAAAAGCAGTGTTAATTCCAATGACCATGAACACTTTCTGCCTTGGTGATCCATCACGAGGCAAGGTCGAGACAGCACCAGAGGCATCCGAATTCTCCATTTCCTGAGAACTACGTGAGGCAGCTAACTGCATCTGAAGCATTGCAACTGACTTGTCTAGAGATCTGTTAGGCCTCATCAAAGGTCATATTACAAAATAAATTAGTAACCAAGACTTCTCCAAATTAAAAAAAAAAAAAAAATCAATTTTAACTAAAATAACAGCAACCCAATTTTGTACTCACTGAATTGCTTCGTGGGTTTTCAGAACTTCACCCATTACATCATTTTCTTGTGCAGGCGTCTGTGTAATAAGATAGTAAAGAAGTTTCTTTCAGAAACATAAATTTTGCTTTCAGAAGAGAAAAAGGCGAATGAAAATACTGAGTGTAATTATGATAGTGAAAATAACAGAAACACATGTACTTTCTTCGTATTGCAATCATCGGAGACAATCTGCAACTCCTGTTCTCGGCGACGTTGCTGCAAAAATTGACCGTTGGATTCAGGTGGGACCCACAGCCTGAAACCAAAATCCAAAGGCTAGCAATATATCAAAAAAAAAAAAAAAACTTCATCCCAACAATTGAAGGGAAAAGAAAATGATATAGCAGTTCATCAATCAATCCAAATAAAAGAAAAATACAAAGAAAGAATTGAGAAACCAAAAAGATTCAAAGAAAGACAGATACATATATATATATATATAGAGAGAGAGAGAGAGAGAGAGACCTGTTACTGAATAGAATTCCGAGAGTGAAGAAGGAGATGCAGAAAAATGGGATCCATTTAAGGGAGATCCTCTTAGGACTACGGTGCAGCTTCATGGCCGAGAGAAAGTAGGAGAAAGGAGCGAGCGAGGCGGAGCTTTAGATGCAAAAAAGGACACAGAATATGAAATGAAGAACTTTCAGTTTATAAGGATGAATGAAAAACTTTTGACTGGTACGCGCGTTGGACCGTCGAAGGAACATTAAAACAAAAAAGATTAGGCAACGCTGATAATTGCTGCATTAATGTTTGAATTTTCTTTCGTGGTTTGGCCCCCCCTCCGTGTAATTCACGTCCACGCCAGTCACGCCACCTGTCATCAACCAAATACTGTACTTAGGCGGTTTGGTTTACCCGAACTTGTTTTCTTATTGGATTTAGCCCGAATCCTAAAATTTTTTTATATAAAAAATAAATTATCTTTTTTTTTACGATTTTACGATTAAATCTGTTCATAGATCGATCGTAATATGAAAATTTTTTATACATTGAAGTCGGCCTTACAGATATTCTTTGGCCGACACCCATTTTATTGTTTAAATTATATAAAATATTATAAAATTTTTATATTAATACGTACATAATTAATAATAAATTAAAATAAAATTTATTTATTATAAATAATTCATCTGCTCAAAGCTGGGCAGGTATGGTGTAAATTTTCCATCGTTTGATTTTGTTGATATTTTATTTTTCGTTTTATGATTTACTTCTTGACAGAGATATTTTCTTTTAATTTGATAATAAAATTCACATTTCTTTTGTAAATTTCCCTTTTAGAGGTATATTATAAATTGAAATTTCGAAATTTACACAATGAGAAAATAAAAGTAGATCTGTCAATTAAAAAAATATAATTGGAAATATAAAATTTAATATTCAAGTCCCACTTTATGTATTAATTTGATCTAATTTTATATTTAATTCTTCTAATTATGTTTTACTTAGTTAATTGACTTATTCCATTTAATTTATTGATTTTTTATATATAATATAATAATATTAATTATAACTTTTACTTGTAATTTAATAATATATGTATATAAAAATAGGTTTATGTATATAATATTATATTTAAATTTCTTATTGAAATTATATCATCTATATTATAAATAAATTTTCTGACTGAATTTGATGTTACGAGTTCAGTGTCACCAATTCATT
Source organism: Adansonia grandidieri (assembly GCA_038382065.1). Taxonomy (NCBI): domain Eukaryota; kingdom Viridiplantae; phylum Streptophyta; class Magnoliopsida; order Malvales; family Malvaceae; genus Adansonia; species Adansonia grandidieri. The sequence goes on along the minus strand of JBBYHK010000018.1, from coordinate 555,374 downwards.
TGAAAAGTTACATAAAAACCAAATAATAAAGTAAAAATATATATTTCTAAGGTTGTAATGGTAATTTAATTTTTTTAAAAATAAAATTATACTCATTTATTAATTAACTTTTTTTTTTCACTGCTCTATTTTATTGTAAAATAATATAAGACTAATATTTATAAAATTAGTAATTTTCCTATACATACAATAAAAAAAACCTTTATTTTTTTTATGTTTAATTGATAACTTAGATCAACAAAAGTTGGTACGATTACCGGTTGCATAGATTAGGCCTTTACCCAATTGCATCTTTAATTGTTATACCGAAATTTATAGAAATAAATTAAGTGTACCATTATTACAAATAAATATACAGGGACTTCATTTCAACTTTGTAGCATAGTAACGTCAGATTAATCTTATGTCAAGTCCTAACATAGACCACGTCAGCTAACTATATCGACTAACAAAGACTAGGGATGAGTATAAATCGATTCAAATCGATTTAACCGGTTTAATCGATAGAATTTGATTAATTCGGTTCGGTTAAATAGGTTCGATGGTTATGTCGGTTTTTTATGTCGGTTTATTTGGTTAATTCAGTCGGTTATCGGTTAGTAAAATTATGATCGAATTAACCGAATTAACCAAACTTTTAATATTTAATAGTTAATAATTATATATTTATATATATTAATAGCCCAATTAAACCTATTCCCAAACCAAATATACAACCATTAGCTCAAGACCCAATAAACCGATTTAACCGAACTAACCGATCAAACCGACCAAAATTTAGTCGGTTCGGTTAATTCGGTTATGGTTAAAAATGTCGGTCGGTTCCTCTAGTTAAGTTGGTTAATTCGGTTTGAAATTTTTTTTGACCGAACCGACCGAATGCTCACCGCTAATTAAGATAGCATGATTGTGATTAAAATAAGATATTTCAAGATTTTTCCAATAATATGATAAAATATATATGTAAACTTTGGTGATCAAAATTTAGTAGTTAATCATTTAAGAAATTAGATAAAATGTAAGATTTTTTGCAGCTATATGATTTAAAAATATATATCATAAATATTTTAGGACACCCAAAAAATAGTTATAGAATGATTTTATATATGTGAAAAATAGTTGATTATTCGTGATAGTGGAGACTATATCTGCTCATAGGTCAAGCTAGGTCAAATTCGAGTCGGGCTTGAGCATGTTATTAACATTAAATATGTTTGTCCAAATTTAGCTCGGTCCAAAATATGGGTTTTAAATTTTACCTAAACCCGTTCATATTTGTAAATAGAAAGTCTAAACCCGTTTAAGTCCACCCATATTATATTTTATTTATAATTTATTTTTTAAAAATATGTTTTTTAAATTTAATTTTTATTAATTTAATAATTTTTTTATTAAATTTATAAATATAAAAATTTGATTTAATTTTTAAAGTTTATACTATAATATTATATATATGTATTATTTATATGATAAAAATTAAATAGTATATAAAATATAAAATAGATATATACATAATGTAATAGTAAAGTGGGCCGGACTCGGACTTTAAAAGTTGGATCCAAGGCCCGACCTATTTTTTAATCGGGTTTAATTTTTTTGTCCAAGTCCATTTTTCGAACCTAATATTTTTGTCCAAATCTTTTTAAATATCGGATGAATATTTGAACTTAAACGTATATGTTAATCCTTGAGCAAGTCTACTGTAGACGGAATGGCATAAAATTTTCGAGTGACAATTAAACAACGAGGAAACTTCCTTTTTTTTTTTATTTAACTTCTTAAAAGAAACAATTATGTCGCATGGTTGAACCATAAAGCTAGCTATTCCACAAGTTATAATTAACTTCTTTTTGCGGTTCTATAAGTTATAACTTCTAATGAGTATAGCTTTTGAGCAAACTGAGACATTTCAAGACGTTGTCAACTTCTTAGAAAAAACTATAAGTCTATACGATTTTCTTCGAAATTTCTTAGAATCCCGGTTTACCGAATTGAAAGGTCCCGCCAACCTTTGACTAATTAACTTGCTGACCATCAATGTTACAAGCACTAGTTGGACTTTTTTTGTTTTTGATTTAATTGGTTCAATCATCAACTGATTTGATATATATACATTTTAATTTATAATTAACAAAAAAATGTAAATGTATTTATCTTAAGATTTTTAATATAAAACTAAAAGATTAAAGATTTAACACATTAAACATAAATTAAATTTTAAAATATATATATATATAATTTTTTACTAATTTAATGCAATTTTACCATTGAATTAACTGTTGACTGATTCGACTATTACTTGGTTTCTATATAATTATCATCAATTTTTAATTCAATCAGCCTAATTGATTAATTCAATTTGATTTTTATACCATCATTGTGGTTAGATTTTCCTTTTAGAAAAACATACTTAAAAGGGAAAGAATTGATTAACTCTGCATTCGAATAATGGATGAGAAGATTCAACCTTTAAACACAGAATGGCATGATAAGAATATTTTTCGACTCAACCATCTAAATGCGTCTTGTTCGTCAATAAGAAATACATACATATATATATATATATATATCTTGTTTTCCATTGAAAACGTGAAAAAAGAAATAAGAAAATAATTGGAAAAAAACACGGAGCCGTCGTGTTGAAAAATGGCGTGAAGTCTTTTCTTTTTTTTTTAGGTGCTAAACGATTGAAAAATGGCGTGATTTTGCAGGCTGCCGATTACATTCACATGCAACAAGAAATGGTTGCTTATTATTTGCTTGGAATTAGATTTGATATTATAAACATGATACAATTATATGATATAAGCATAATCTAAAACATAATTAAATATAAACGTACCAAATATATATAATACATATTATATATAAAATATATAAATTTTACATAAATATATAGAGTTTTAAATACAATTATTACATAAAAAATTAATACAAATACAAAAATTTTTAAATCTAGTTTAAATTCAAAATTTGATAAAACCATTTTTTTGGTAGTTCATCCAAAATGAGAAATTTAAGAAATTTAAAAATTAAAATTAAAAAAAAAAGTCTTCTGGTAGATCGATATCTTTGAATGACAAGTTTATGCTTCGTTCCTACCCAGGCTTCTTTAAGCGATTTTGAGCTTTTGTAGTTGTGATTATAAATTGGTTGTTATGAAAATATATATATATATATATACGTATATATATATGAAAATATTATATAAATGAATTTATTAACTTTTTTTTAGCTAAACTCTTAATTAATTAATTTATTTATTTATTTATTTATAAATTAATACTACGAAGGTGTCAATGTATTATCTGTTAATAGTTTACAAAATTTGATACTCGTAGTAAATCAACTATAAACTCATACATTAATTTTGTTATTTCATTTCGAGTGTTTAAATTATTTTTATAAACCACGATCATCTTTTTCGGAGCTTTATCTTTGAATGAAAGAGATATTTAGATATGTTAATTTTGGATATACAATAAGATTAAATGATATAAAAAATAATTAAGATTGATATGAGATAAAAAAATATTATAACTAAGTAAATATATTAAAGTTTATATAGCACAAATTATTAATACATTAAAATTTATTGAATATGTAACATTTTAAATGATTATAATAAAAAAAACACAAATATTCGAACAAATAAACATATAGCTGGATTTCAGAAACTTTAAACAAATATTTACGCAGCTGCAAAGTAGATGTTTCTGGTGATTACACCATATTATGATGACTTTGCGTATCATTTAGCTATGTGGTCGTTTTGATCAATGGTAGGGACCTAGATACTTTGTCATATTGCTTAATCTTTAATTTCTGAGGGAAAGTAGGGTTCTCCATTAGTTTTCTTTCTTCTTCTTCTTCTTCTTCTTCTTTTATGATTTTGTCGTCCTTAAATTTAAAGCTCATAATTGTTAATTAGCATCCGAATCTTGTTCTTCAAAAGGGTTAAAATATTTCAAAATAATGCTTTTTTACACTTTTGACTACTGAAAGAAGAAAGAAAGAAAGAAAGAAAGAAAGAAAGAGAGCTTTGAGGGCTTCCTTTTCTATAACCATGACTTTGGTTGGATTAACAGAATGAATAAGTCGTTCGAAAAAAGGCTGCTTTTTTATTTTGTTTTTTTCTTTTGAACCATTTCTGATAAAAGTCAAGTTCATGTCTAAACTCTTTTCGTCGTTTGGTTTAAACACTCTATGACTTTCATTCTTCGGATCAGTCATTCATGCCATAACTCATGGACTTGACGTAAAAGAATTCTCTTTTATAATTTTTTTTCTATTTACACAGTTGAAAGATAATCCCACCACCCCCCCCCATTTTTTTCCTGTCTTAGAAATCTCATTTTGTTCATTCAAAAGATTCAAATTCACGATTTTATAAACTCTAATCACCGGGGTGTCTAATCGGGTTCAAGGATGAATTTAATAGAAATGAAGAAATAGGGCTAGCTGTTATATGCTATTTATCACAATTAAATGAAAGATTTACAGCAGTTCTCAAACTCTTGGGCTTTGTTCTTTTGTGGGTGTTATTTTCGTTCTTAGTTTTTTACTTTTTTCCCTCTAACTTCAACAATTATCGTATTGTTGATTTATAATATTTATTCGTTTATTTATTTTACATTATAATTAAAAATATATCTAACAAATCATTATTATAAATTTTAAATTTTATAAATTAATTTAATAAAATAACACTTATCTTTTAATATATTAAATATATATATGTTAAAATATCTTAATCATTAATAATATATAAAAAATTACTCTTATAATTAATACTGTCAGATATATATATATATATATATATATATATGCTTTATTAATTGCGTATACATTGGGATTATTCTAATCATGTGTAGGCTTTAGCCATCTGTTGGTGACTTTCTATTGGTTATTTTGGAAAATTTTGTTTTATGACTAGCTTTACATGTTCTTATTTTTTTTATTTGAAATGTTATATATTATTTATAAAAATATTAATATTTTAATAATTTTTTTATTATATAAATTTTAATATATTTATATATTTTTTATAATATATAATATTTTAATTATTTTTTGCGTATTATTTAATCACGCCGTAGAAATTTATCAATCTCTCTTACACTTTGTAGGGACAACAATTTGGATGCCGGCGGTTTAATTTTGGTGGCTTTTGAATTTTCTGGTTGATAACTTGAAAATTACTTGTGTTGTCACAATTATAGTATTTCCATTGAAAATAATTCAAATCCACGTCATCTCCCCATATAAGTGATATTTAAGTTTTGTTTGGTATAAAAAAAGATGAAAATGAATAAAGAAAGGAAAATTTGTTAAATATTACTCTTCTTAAAAAATTTTCATTTTTTTATAAAAATTACTATATATAATTAATTTTTTTCAAAATTTATATATTTTTCACCAACGTAATAGACGTGCATATATTTAATAATAATCAAGTTGTAAGGTAAGAAAGTAATTATGAATCTTAATTATTAAATTAACAAAATTTTCATCCTTGTTGCTTTCCATTTTCTTACCAAACAAAACCTAATTCATGTAAATTAACAACTATTTAATTTGAAAATTTGGTTAATTGCATGTGTATATTTTTTTTAGAATTTGTTTGGACTTTGGAACCATGCGTAGTAAGAAGTCTTAAGAGTTGGACTACTCATTTGATTTTATAGTTTCGACTCATACTTAAACATAATATTTTTTATTCGAATCAACTTAAATTATTATTTAATAATAAAATATTTTATTTAAATTTAATTATATAAATAATATTTTATTATTTTATTATTTTTAAACAGTAATACTTTTAAGCCAACCCAATTCAAGACTTGACTAATAAAGTCTAGAAAAATTAATTGAGACCACAACTTAACTTAATCTATAAAAACTTTTAGTACGAATTAATATGATTTTTGAAGGAAATTTGGGATCCTGTGCTATTGGAGCCCTTTTTAAGACCTTAAATAGTGGCTTTTTATATAAATAATATAATTTTTTTTTATTTACAAAAATAGGTCAAAATCATATTATTTACCGAAATAGGTCAATTTTTCAATTTAATTGAGAAATCGCCATTTGAAATGACGATTTCTCAATTAAATTGAATTCGAATTGCAATTCTGGTGCAACTCCGGCGGCCGGAGTATAAACAATTGGGAAATCGCCATATTACATGACGATTTCTCAACATAAAGTTGGGAAATCGCCATGGAAATCGCCATATCACGTGGCGATTTTCCACCATGGATTTATTTTTTTTTCAATTTTTTTTCTTTCATATATCGTGATTTAGTTTATAAATTTTAAGTTTTATTTATATTCGAAATTACATGACTAATTTTTAGTTTTTATTTATATTTAAAAGTATGTGATTAATGTATGAAAATTAAAATTTTTTAAAATAAAATAAGTTGATAAGAATAATACAAAATGATCAAATTTTTTTTGATACGAAATAAATTGATCAGACTACTGTATGGGAATCAGATTATTTCTGATATGAAATAAGTTGATGAGACTAATGCATGAGAAAGGTGATTTCTGTAGCTGATGAGACCAATGCATGAAAATCATATTTCTTCTGATATGAAAAAAGTTGATGAGACCAATGCATGGGAATCTGATTCTTTCTGATATAAAAAAAGTTGATGAGAC
>JBBYHK010000018.1:488525-540443 GCA_038382065.1 Adansonia grandidieri | reverse complement strand
GGCTCTCTCCGACCCTCAATTATATGAAGGTCACGGGTAAAATACCCGTGACCTTGAGGGATATGACAGAAGTCATATCCCTCGTCCAATTTGTATTATAAGGGTCACGAGACCCTTATAAAAGAGAAACAAAACAAAAAAAAAAAAAGCAAAAAGCTAAAAAAAAAAAACAAAAAGACAAAAAAAAAACAAAATTGAAAAAAAAATATTGTCGGTGGGAAATCGCCATGTGATATGGCGATTTCCCAAACCGGTTTTACACCGAAATTATACCGAAATTACAATGTTTCAATTTAATTGAGAAATCGCTATTTGAAATGGCGATTTCTCAAAATAAGTTGAGAAATCGTCATCTGATTTGGCGATTTCTCAACTAAATTGAAAAATTGACCTATTTCGGTAAATAATTTGATTTTAGCCTATTTTCGTAAATAAAAAAAATTATATTATTTGTATAAAATAGCCCTTAAATAGTTGTATTTGAGTTTTTAAAAAGTTTGAATTATTTCTATTATTTTTATAATTTTTAAATTATTTATAATGATGAAAGACTAGTAAAAATAAATAAAAAATTTATGAACTCCTCTCTTGTGGTTTTATAGCATAAGGTTCATGAACCATTACAAATTTAGAATCGAGCAAGTTGAACGTCAATAAATGTTTCCCTAAATCAATCGAAAATCTAAACATAGTTAGATCCCAACAACATTTTTTTAAAACTACTATTTACCGAACATCAAATTTGAATTTGGTGTAACAAAGTTTGATTTGCCATTTATTTTCAATATAGAAATCACATCTTGGGGATGAAGAAATCAAGAAAGAAGTGTTTCGTAACAAAAATAGAAGGTTCATATGGACAAAGCATCAAATAAAGCTTTTCTTTGAGTCAAAGTTTCTTTTATATATATCTGTACGTACGTAATCTTTTTCTCTAATAATATAATTGATAATTTTTAAATATAATTATATAAATATAATTTATAAAATATTAAATATATGATACAATATGAATATATTTTTAAAATTTATATAATATTAATTATTAACATATTAAATTTTATATAAATAAATAATATTTTAAATAGGTTATCATACAACAACATATATAAATATAAGAATACTCAGATCTATATAACAACAAAAATATCCCTTACTTTCATCCAATTACATTAAGGTCCATTCAGCATTAAGGTTGGCATAAAAAAAAATTATATTTCATTGTGATTTCAATGTTAAAAGGGTAAAAATCATTTTGTTTATTTGCTCAAACTCTAATTTTCAAACTCAAACCAAGGATTCAGAATTTTTTTTTTAATGTTTTTTTCCTTCAAAAAGTTTATTTTTCAGTAAAATGATTTTATTATCTTAATTATTTCAAAATTTTCATTAAAATATTTTTTTTTGAATATTCTAATCTACCTTAAAAAATTTTTAAATAATATTAAATATTTAAAATTTAAAATTTTTATATTTTATTTTTTAATCATACTTTTAAATCTTACTTTTTTTCAATGATATATTAAATTAAAATTTAAAAAGATTAAAAAATATTAGTACTTAACTACCAGCTTTCAAAATTCGAATCATTAACCATCATTTCATACATGCGCTGGCATTTTGAACCTTTTGGGTCTCTCTTTTTTTCCCCCTTAATTTTCTTTAAAAAAATCGAAGAGCGTAGGAGTTAGGATTTTTTTTTTAAATTATATTTTAACTAAAAAAAAAAAAAATCTATAATAGAAAGCAATAGTCTGCTAAGTATGGAGAAAAGGAATCGAAGGTGCAGCTTTGATTTAGGAAGTATAGTCGGACACGCAAATTTGGAAGCGTGAAACCGACTTTGCTTACATCGCATGGGTGCCACGTAATCTATTTGTCTTTTTCTATTTTGATTTTGTCGATGATTTTTTTCTTTGGCTAATTTCCATTATTACCCTCCATCCTTTTAATACATTATTTTTTTCCTTTTGTAATTTTGTTTTTAAAAATATATTCCATCGTTATTAAAGTGTGAAGTGTCTAAGAGCATTTCTTTTTATTGATAAAAAAAATGTTATTCAATTTTCGATTGTTTTGTTCGGTATTGATAATGAATATTTTCCTAAAGGAAAACCCTTTTAAATAATATTAGATTTTGACATTATTATATAAGAGTATTTTATTTTAAAAAAAAGAATTTAGGTGAAAAAAATTTGCGTAATTATAAAAACGTTTGGTGATTTTTTTGATTAAATATAATTTAAAAACTATTTAAATTTTTTATTAGATGATATTAATGGCGTTTATTTTATATTTTTTATTATGATTTTCAATTAAATTGTGTTAATTCATTACTTGAATTTGTATTACTTAATTTGATACACCAAATTTTGATACTTTAAATATATTACATATATCTTACACTATTTGATAAACAAAATGGTTTGAAGTTGGCATAGGTAGGAGATTTATTTCTAGTTTAGATAAAACCAAATATTAATCAACTCTCAAGTTGGAAAAAAAAATTTAACCATAACATTTATGTATTAGAAAAAAATTAAAATTATTTGTATTATTGGTATTAAAATTTTACACGTTTAATGAAAATATTTCAAACAAAAATAACTTATGTATTTAAAAAAATTAAATGTAAGAAAATGATTTTTTTTCTTTTTGAGCGTATAGTTTTTCTTTAAAAAAAATTAGATAGGTTTTATAAAAATAATTAATTAATTTTTATCAATTTTATTATATAAAATATTGAAAGACAAATCACTCGTAGTTTATTTTTTTATTTATTTTACCTTTAATGTTTGATTTGATACATTTAACTCGTAATGTCATATTTAATAATAAATTTTATAAATAATATAAATTACTGAATTTTAATATTAACATTAGGATATGAGGAAGGTAATTATTTATATAAGCATCTAAAAGAAAATAAAAAATCTAACTTAAGACATCTAAAATAAGAATTATAAACATAAATATAAATATAAATATAAATATAAATATAAATATTCAATTAGGGGCAATAATGTCATAAAGTATGTCGGTTCAAGAATAATTAAAATTCGAAAAAAAAAAATTCAAAAGACGCTGAGTTTGCCCTAGAGTTGCCGTATATAAAGCCGCGCTTCCTTTCTTTTTCCTCCACAACAAAATTCGTAAATCTCCAGCCTCATCTTCTCATACCAAATTCTCAATCCTTATACCCTTTTTACCTCATCTTATCAAAGGTTTGCTTCTTCTGCATCCAGTTGTTATTCTTTTTTTTTGTTTCCATGAATCTGTTCGATTTAATACTATTACTTTTTTTTTTTCCTATCGTTAACTTTTAATCTATCATGTCCGTGTCCGATAGCTAGATTTATGGGTTTTTTTTTTTTTCCTGTTGTTGAATCGTTGTAGATCTATTTAGATGTTTTTGTTTTAAGAGCTTATTTGTTTTGGTTTAGCTTTGAAGTTGGATTATATTCGATGATCGGATCGATGTAGATTGGTTCTGGACAGATCGATTATTTTCTGAATTTATTTTTTTTTTTGGGAAATTTTTTTGGTATTAGATGAGAGCAATGCGAATATTGAATCCTATACTTTTTTTTTCTTAATTTTTGAACGTTGAATAGAATGGCTGGGTCATATGTTCTGAGTTTCTTGTAATTAATAATTATTTATTATTTTTTTTTCCATTAAATTGACTTCGTCTTTGGCATGTTTTTAATATGGCTAGTAGGTTTTAGAATTGGGATTTTATTTTTTCTATTACTTCTTTCTTATTTTGTTTCTTTTAATTCACCCTTAATTTAATAAAGTCTTTTTTTTCCCCCCATCACATTCAAACGGTTTGGTTGATATAAAGAAGCTTAAGAATAACATTTTTGATCTTAGTTCTGATAGTATCTTTATATCCTCGATTAATAGATAACCCGAATTGGATGATGTAATACTTGTTATTTCTGATGTTTTATAGGCATTTGAATTGTGAAATATATTTAGTTTGTATAAATTTTGATTTGTATATGTAGGATTGATAATTGTATTGCTGTGCCTCAATGTTGATTTTACTAATAGCTTTTTTAGTTTGTATATCATTTGTTATTGAACTAATGTTACCTGATTTTGATGAGCTTTCTACTTGTTATTGATAAACTGTGATGTTTAACGTTTGCCTGGATTAACTCTGTTATTATCTTTCATGAAGTTGGCAGTTCAATCAACAGATTGTCAAAGTGGAGATCTTTACTTTCGAATCTTCTTTTATGTCTGAACGGGCCTCTCTTTTTTTGTCATCGATTGGATTGCTTGGAGAGTACTGTCCCACTTCTAGAAAAAAGTGTAGAAGTTCCTCTTTTGAAGTTATCTGCATGCATATTAAGGCCAATAATACAGACAGTCTTGGTTGGCATTTTATGCAACCTCTTCCAAGCTCAAGAAAGCAGTTTGGTAAAGGATTTCTCACCACAATTGAAAACACCAGTATCTGACCTGCCCTTTGTGATTAACTCTCGAGCAAGATGGCTTTGCAAAATATTGGTGCTTCGAACAGTGATGATGCCTTCTATAGGTATAAGATGCCGAAAATGATGACTAAGATTGAAGGGAGAGGAAATGGCATCAAGACTAACGTGGTTAACATGGTTGAGATTGCAAAGGCTTTAGCTAGACCTGCTTCTTACACTATAAAGTATTTTGGTTGTGAACTGGGAGCCCAATCCAAGTTTGATGAGAAGACTGGAACTTCGCTTGTAAATGGTGCCCATGACACTGCCAAGCTTGCAGGGCTTCTTGAGAACTTCATTAAGAAGTATGTTCAGTGCTATGGTTGTGGGAACCCTGAAACTGAGATTGTTATTACCAAGACACAGATGATTACTCTGAAATGTGCTGCATGTGGGTTTGTTTCTGATGTCGACATGAGGGATAAGCTTACAACTTTCATTCTTAAGAACCCACCTGAAGCAAAGAAGTCATCAAAAGACAAAAAGGCGATGAGGAGGGCTGAAAAGGAAAGACTCAAGGAGGGTGAGGCTGCTGATGAAGAGCTGAAGAAGATTAAAAAAGAGGCTAAGAAAAAGGGTTCCACGACTAGTACTTCAAAGGTTGCTGCTGCTTCCAAAGGTGCAGTAACCAAGAAGAAAAGCAAACATTCTGATGAGGATCACTCCCCTGCACGTAGCCAGACTGATGAGAATGAACAGCCGGCCAGCGATGGTGATGATGATGTTCAGTGGCAAACGGATACTTCACTGGAGGCCGCCCAACAACGTATCCAAGAGCAGTTGAGTGCTGTTACTGCAGATATGGTGATGCTCTCTACCAATGAAGAGAAGAAAAAGTCGGTGAAGAAGTCTCCGGAGCATCAGGCTAAGGTACATGAGAAAGGTTTTGGTGCCTATGAGAAACTTGCTGATGAGATAAAGGAATACCTCAAGAAAGGGCCTTCTACAACTCAACTTAAATCCTTCCTAGGTTCGCTCTCCGGAACCTCCCAAGAAGTCATGGATGCTCTATTCACAGCACTCTTTCATGATGTTGGAAAGGGATTTGCAAAAGAAGTAACCAAAAAGAAGAGCTACCTTACAGCAGCAGCCAAAGAAGAGGGACGGCAGATGGTGCTCCTCCATTCTATCGAGTCTTTTTGCAGCAAGGCTAGCCCCGAGGCAGTGAAGGAGGTGGCGTTGGTTCTTAAAGCGCTGTATGACAGTGACATACTGGAAGAAGAGTTCATCGTGGAGTGGTACCAGAAGGGTGTAGCTTGTAGCAACAAGAGTTCCCAGATTTGGAAGAATGTCAAGCCCTTCATCGAGTGGCTCCAGAATGCCGAGTCCGAGTCAGAAGATGAGTGATCCCGAAGCTTTCTTGGATTGTTAGCATTAAAAAAATTCGCATATAGCAGACGTCCTACTTCTAAGTGCAATAAATGTCTCCATCGTTGCTGTAACATGTCTGTGTTTGGCTGCAGATTGTGTCGTGTTCTTTGAATAAAGAACAGTGAGCAAGCTCCTACATGCTCTCTGTTATGTGTGATTTTGTTGTCTGTTTGAATCTGGTTTGTTTTCTGTAATGAGTGGAATTGCGTTTGCTACTTTATTTAGCTTTTCTTTTATTTATTAGAAATTTCTACGTTCTCAAATTGCCTACAAATTTAGTTTTTAGTTTTATTATTTTAATGTAAATTAAAGGACCAAAAGGGATAACCTTCAAAAACGAAAAAGAATTTGATATGGTGCTGAATTTTGATAGAAGTTAACATATTGACTAACCGTTGAAGAGTCATCCGGAAAAACTGGTATTTTCAAACGGAAGGGTTGGCTTTGTTTTTATTTTATTTTATTTTATCTAGAGGTTTAGTGTATTTCAAATAAAGGTAACAAAAGTTGGATTTAACATTTAAAAATAAGAAATTATATCGTCCCACTGTTGACAGAGTTTAACTTCACAAACCGTGTTAATTGATAGCACAAATCATCAACGATATATTAGAAAAGTAAAAAAAATTAATTTATAAAAGAAATAAGACATATAATCGTCTTTTAATTACACTTGCAAAATAAAAAAAAAAATCCTTTTTAAAATATCAAATCATTAGTAAGATTATGGTCAAAAGTTTCTGTAGCATGGTGTTTGAGGTAATTAGAATTAATCATATCTGCAAAATTAGATGAAAATATTTTTTAAAATAAATGCTAAGCTAGAAAAAAATAAATGAGTAGTTATTTTTAAACTTAAAAAATCTAAATATTTCTAATTTTAAAATAAAATTAAAAATTTATAACTTAAATTTGATCTTTTTCAGGTCAACTTAATTATTCGTATTATGGAGAGTAGGTATATATATAAATGATATGCCAAAAAAAAACCTTAATAGTTTACTAGGTGATTTCTTATATTTTTAATATGTTAATATTAATGATATTAATAATTAATTATTATATAATAAAAAAAAGTAGAATAAGTAGTATTTTGACTATAACTAATCCGTAAAAATTTATATTAAACGATCGTATTATTAATCAATGAAACAAAGAGGTTGATCATGAGATTTCATTAACAAATTGCTTGATTTAATAAGCTAAAAACATATAAAAAAAAATAAAAACATCAATCATCATAGCCATAGGGAAGATAATTCATGGTAGTATTTGACACTAGTCAAACAATTATCATGAGGAAACTATATTTTCAAGTCCTCCAACATTCTAAAAAAACAAAAAAAAAGTACTTTGATAAAGAAAACACACACACACACACACATATATATATATATATATATATATATAATCTTAATTGAGTTCCTCCAGATTTTTCTTAAAAAAAAAAAAAAAAAAAACTCTCACAGGCAGATGAGACCAACGATTTTTGTCGTAATATAAAAGGAGAAAATTGCTTTATTAATGTAACATATGACCAAAAAAAAAAAAAGAATTTTACGGTCCAGATTACGACCAGGTCAGTAATTTCGTGTATAAATAAATAAATTAATTAAAAAAAGAAAATTAAATGTCGGCGCGTAGTAATGTAAACAGCGACGGCAGAGCATGCAAATACTGTCGTTCTTATTCTGTAACCGTAAAACGGATTTTTTTTTACTATTCCCGTCAGAACTTACTCATAACGGCCTTCTCCACATCCATTTCCGCTATTGTCGCGCCCTCACAACCCAACCAGAGCGGACACTGAAGTCAAAGCAAAATGGACTTCCCATAACAATCAATCTCCACCGTCGGATCAGATTGGTTGACCTAAAGGGCATGTTTTGTATTCTAACCCTATGACAGTTCATGTTTATTTCCAGTTAGAACGCTGGTTACTACTGCTCACCACTGCTACTCCTAATCTACAACTAAAATTGAATTTGAATTAAGAAAGCGAGTGTAGAACACGTTATGGATTAGAGAGTGACGTAGTGAGCGAGGGCGAGGCGGTTAAGTTGGTCGTGGGCTAAAACTGTAAATTTCTAGCCAATTAAATTATGGCCTTTTTCTCCTGACGCCAACAGAATTTGGCTTTCTTGCCGGTTTCTCCGACCCTCAGACGCAGCTCTCCCTTTGCCCCGATTCTGCCCTTTTTCAACATATTGTACTTTCCATTTGTTTTATCCTTTTTTTTGTTCTAAACCCTAAGGCCACCGATGCCGCCTCCACAGCCTCCTGTTGCGGAGCTTCGCCGCGTCGATTCCAGGATATGGAGAGCTTGTGCTGGCTCTTCCGTTCAAATCCCCATCATTAACTCTAGGGTTTACTACTTCCCTCAAGGCCACGTGGAACAGTCCTGCGATACGACTTCGTTACTCATTCCTCTCGTGCACTCCAGACCTGTCATCCCTTGCGTTATCTCCGACGTTCATTGCCTCGTCGATCCGAAAACCGACGAAGTCTTCGCGAAACTCCTCCTCGTCCCCGTCGAACCTCCTATACTTCCCAATCAACTTCTAAGCATTAATGGTGAAGTTGAAGATTCTGATAAGATCGTGTCGTTCGCCAAGATTTTAACGCCGTCCGATGCCAACAATGGTGGTGGATTCTCCGTCCCGCGGTTTTGCGCTGACTCCATTTTCCCTCCTCTTGACTACAATGCTGAGCCACCGGTTCAGACTCTCTCCGTCACCGACGTTCGCGGCGGGGTTTGGGAGTTTCGCCACATTTACCGAGGAACGCCGCGTCGCCATCTGCTCACTACGGGATGGAGCAAATTCGTTAATAAAAAGAAGCTTATTGCTGGCGATTCTGTTGTCTTCATGAGAGACTGTAATGGGAAAATGTTTATTGGAGTCCGTCGGGCGATAAAGAAAGGAGAAGGCGGCGGGGATTCTGCGAGGTGGAGAGAGTCAAGTAATGGAGGAGCAATAAAAGGGGAAGGAAGGGGGAGAATTACCGCGGAGGTGGTTGCGGAAGCGGCGGAGAAGGCAGCGAAGGGGTTGCCATTCAAGGTTGTGTACTATCCTCGGCCGGGTTGGGCCGATTTCGTGGTGAGAGCGGAGTTGGTGGAGGCAGGACTAAATATATATTGGGGTGGTGGGACCAGAGTGAAGATGGCAGTTGAGACCGAGGATTCCTCGCGAATGACGTGGTATCAAGGGACGGTTATGTCTGCTGCTTTACCGGATTCTGGCCCCTGGATTGGCTCTCCTTGGCGAATGCTTCTGGTAAAAATGCTTCGGACTCAATTTTTCAAATTGTGGTTGTTAAATTGAATGCGTTTTGCTGTTGACTTCAAAATTAACAATTTTTCCCTTATGAATTCAGAAGTACTAAGTTTTCAATATGATTAAAAGAGGTGAATTAAAAGTGGATCATTGCGAAATTCTTGATTGGAATAAGTTCTAATGATAGATTGAGAGAGTGGAGGAATTGAGGTTGAAATGAGACTACACAGTTGTAGCAGCAGGTTGCATTTTACTTTCGTGCATAACTATTTTTGAATATTTTCTATATTGGGCTTCTTAATTATTACTTTAACAGTTTTAATGAGTTCGAAGAAACAGAAACTTGAAAAATGTCGTATAAATCTTGGAGTTATGGGCAAGGTTTGGGTGGAAATAATTTCAGATTTTTTAGTAATTGATTTGATTGGGAATGATTTGCATCATTTTTAATTCTTTTCTTATAGGTTGTTTTTGGGTTTTGAATGGCTTGTTATTTAGTGGATTTTCATTCAAATGGTGATCTTATTTTCTTTTGTTTATTGCATTTTGACAAGGCATTTGTGGAATCTTCAAGATTCTTTGACTTGATATTGGTTATACGTGAATCTAAAATCTATTACTTTATATTTGTTTAAAGAATAGAGTGCTTATGTATTCAATTTTGAGCCAATCGACTAACAAGGAAAATGCAGCTTACTCATGATAACTTCAGTTCCCATAAATTTGGTATGCTCCTAAGTTTTAAAGTTGATGCTTACTTGAAATGTATCTTGTGATACTCCTATGTCATCGTGTCTTCTTAGCGGAGAAGAGGTGAATTTTTGGTGCTTTAATAGAGGTCTGGTTTAATCTGCACTTTATCTACATGTTTATCACTGGTAATAATGGCAGAATAGTTTCTTCTTTCAGAGGCAGCATTTTGGGGGTTGGGGTTTGTGCTAGGATGTGGTTTGTTTACATTTAAGTTTTTTAGAGGTAGTAAGATAAAGTTCTCATCTATTTTGCCACTTATAAAATTTCCCTTTACCCTTGCTGATTGGCAGTTTCGTCATTTTTATGTCCTTAGGTTGCATGGGATGAACCTGAAGTTCTCCAGAATGCAAGGAGAGTGAGCCCATGGCAAGTCGAAATTGTTTCTTCCTTACCACTTCATTCCTCATTTCCCTTGGCAAAGAAGCCCAAGTTTTCACATGATTCTGGGCTGACCGATGCAGAGGGAGAAATCTTCTTCCCTATGACAGGGTTAACCAATTCAACGATGGGGTACATAAATCCATCACTGTTGAATTGCAATTCTTTTCCTGCTGGCATGCAGGGAGCCAGGCAAAATCATTTTAACATCCAAGGTTTAACCAACTATGTGAGTGGGACCCCAATGCTGTCCACTGATAGTTTCTCTAGCAACTCTTTGGTGCCCAAGTTGAATAAGATATCCACTGAGCTCAATATTGGCAGTTCACAGTCTGACAACTTGTCACCAGATAGCCAGAGCAGCATTGTTTCCTTCGGCACAGAATTTACTGAAAATGTGGGCTGCAAGTCAAGCAAAGTAGGTGTTAGTTCGTTTCAATTGTTTGGGAAGATCATTCATATGAAAGAGCCTGTCGGAAGCATATTTGGTGATGTTAGTAGCATGGACGATGACAGTGGAAAAAGATATAATGAAGCTGCTAGTGAAAAGAACTCATTAGATCTTTCATCGACTTATGGCTATTCAAAGCTGCTTGACAATCTAGATGTCCACCAAGAGAGAGACTCAGCTTTTGAAGGCTTTCCTTTGTGAATGAATCCATGTCCACATCATGCAGATGAGTAACTATATAGGTATGGTTCTTTGATTGGATTTTACAAGTTTATCATTGTAATTGGATGCCAAAGTGTGATGTTTTTATTGTAGCGATCTCTTTGCTTTTTTTAATATGTAAGTGACTTTACATGATATACTTTTCTTTTGTGTGGGCTGGATGTTATAAAGCATTTCTCTATTGGGCGTCTTATTCCTCTAGAAATGCACTCTTTTGTGTTATTATGTTACTGTTTTATAAGATCATGTTCTTAGGCTGTCGTGATGCATTTGATATGTTTGACTGTGTTTTAAACTTGTATATTCATATTTAGGATTATGAATGTTGAGCAAAAAAGTTGCGATCAATTTTGACTAGACTCATATCTGCATTTTCTCAAAAGAACAATGGAACACATAAATATTTTCAGTTCTTGCTGGCCTCTGCTGAGTGCTGACTGCATGTCAAGAATGAGCATCAAATCAAATAATTCCCCTATTTCCAAAGGATGTGTCTTCCGTTAATCATCTTTAGCAACACTATTAAAACCAGACTGAAGAGTTGAGTCAGGAAGGAGTGGAGCATCACAACCAGGGCTTGGTTGGAGTCATAAAATTTCTCCAATAATACCCCAAATTCTCATGATTTGTGGTACAGCCAAAAAGCCTCGGTTCGAAGGGGTCTATTCCAAAAAGACTCATGGTTGGGATTTTTTGAGAAAACGGATTGTTTTATGAGCTCGATAACTTTTTTTTTTTAAATATTCCTATTATAATATTTTGATGCATAGTTTTATGTCCTTTTTCTTGTTTTTACTAATTGCTAATTGCTTGAAGCGCTCACTTATTTTATGTTTTACCGTTCTCACTCAAAATGATTTGTTTTGCAGGCAATTTAGGCGGGCAGGAAGTTGACACCAAATTTGGCTTGGTCAAGTAGTAGTTATATCCTGAGTTTGTTTTAGTTTGTGCGATTGGAGACACTCTTGACTGCTAAAAAAATTGTTGACATGTTTGGCTTTTGGCACACAATAGAGAGTTACATTTTATTTGAGTTTGCGTTATCAACTCTTTATGATTGGTGCAAATCATTTAGTTGACTTGGCTGATAATAATCCAAATTCCATATTTTCTTGTGGTTTGGTTTGGGTTTTGCTAGTTTGATTTCCCTGTCCCTAATCCCGCACTCTGTGATAGCAATTTAGAAGGCACCGATATAAATATGGTGGCTTTTAGTTTTAAGAGTATCCTCAATTTTGTCTATTAATAAGGTTTATTTATGTAGTTACGATTTTGTTAAACGAATGAGCTAAAAACACTTTATTTTAGGACCTTGTTTTATGTTTATGGCTGCTATCATCTCTACGAAGGTGCACTCAGGTTGTGGATTAAAATTGTGTTAAACACATTGTATTTCACTAACCAATTCTAGGAAAAAAATTATCTTTATTTAAAAGCCATGAAAGGACCCACAAAATGTTATGTTAGACATGCCATTGTTAATGATAGGCAAACATATAGAAAGAAAATAATTAACTGAGTTGCTCTGCAAACCGCTTCCACAAATTTAAAACCACATCTCATCCATCTTCTCCTCTAACCTAACAACCACCCCATAAATTTAAATTTATAATGTTGGAGGGCTTTTTGGTGATTGAGCTGTGCAGTCTTCTAGATCTGCGTGAAGAGCGTCTGTAATCAAACGACACTGGAGGTGTAATCAAAGTCTGGGTCGGGTTCAACTTGTTAGGCCGGTCGGGCCATATTAGCTGAAAATTGGAAGAAAAAAATTCTTTGACTGAAAAAAAAAAAGAAAAAGAAAAAAGAATTACACGTATCTTTCCAGCTTCCACGCTAAAAACATTTGAAATTCCTTTTTATTTATAATTAAATTTTCTATTTTAATATGGTTCATTATTTTTTTATTCAATTAATAAATGGAAAATATGGAAACGAACTGGGCCCCTATTACCAGCTGTGGTCTTGTGGACAGATCTTTAGTTTTTTCTTTTCGTGGAAAAGGGCAAAAAAAAAAAAAAAGGCTTGAACCTAGCCGTAATTTGGTCTAGATGAATTGCGTGAAGAGTTCAAAGGACCACTCTTCGCAAGCCAGAGCTTATCCTTTTTCGCCACGTGTAAATAGCGGGTACAAAACCGTAGGCCATACATGCTAGACCCGGTCATGAAATCACCAACGCCCAAAATCTGATCCAGGTTCATCCTCCAAGTTGTCGTCGGCTACTCGTCACTAAAGGGAAACCCTTTTTATCTGTCTTCTCCTTGCCTTTCCACAGCACATTTCGAATTCCAAGGTTTCAGGGACTCAATTGAAAAAAAAAAAAAAAAAGAGCAATCTTTTTTTTTTAATAATTTTTTTTGGTCTATGGAAAGCTTTGTTTTTGATTCAATATCAAATCAGCCAACGCTTTGTTGTTTCTGTGGAAATTGCTGTAGAAATTGTTGCAATTGTTTTTGTTGCTTGTACACTTACGCTTTAGGGCTGTAAGCACTTATTCCCTGCCACCCCCTTGAAGGAGTTCAACCCAAACACTTCAATATTTCCCCCTTTTTTTAGGGTTTTCAATGGATTTATCTCATGCTCAGTCGGCTTTTTCTCTGGGTTTTACTAAAGATTCCGTTTCCGACGATTCGATTTCGCTAAAGATCGACTCCAGCTTTCGTTGCTCGTCGAACCCAGTCCCGCCCGTTCCGTTACAGTTCTTCGAGGAAAAAGACGACGCTTCCTCTCTGTTCGAGGACGACGAGCACAAAAACCACGTGAAAGAAGATGAGGAAATTAGGATTTTAGGCAAATCAATGTGCTTGAAAAGGCAAAGGGATCTTACACCTGTTTCAAACCCTTGTAAACGATTAGCGCCTGAGCCCAGTCTGGAGGAAAGACGAGCCGCGGTCCGGTCATGGGGAAACCAACGGCTGGAAGAGGCGGATCCAGAACTGAGTGAAATCATGAACAAGGAAAAGAAAAGGCAATTCTTAGGAATTGAGCTTATTGCTTCGGAAAACTTTGTGTGCCGAGCTGTGATGGATGCCTTGGGAAGCCATTTAACGAACAAATACTCCGAGGGAATGCCTGGAGCGAGATACTATACGGGAAATCATTTTATTGATCAAATCGAAACCCTTTGTCAGGAGCGTGCATTGGCAGCCTTTAGTCTTGATTCCGAGAAATGGGGAGTCAATGTGCAGCCTTATTCATGCACTTCCGCTAATTTCGCGGTTTATACTGGACTTTTGTTGCCCGGTGATCGGATCATGGGGTTGGATTCACCATCCGGAGGGCATATGAGTCATGGATGGTATATGCCCGGTGGGAAGAAAGTATCTGCTGCTTCGATATTTTTTGAGAGTTTTCCTTACAAGGTGAAACCTCAAACAGGGTATATTGATTATGATAAGCTTGAGGAAAAGGCGCTTGATTATCGACCCAAGATTCTTATTTGTGGTGGGAGTTCGTATCCTAGGGAGTGGGATTATGCGAGGTTTAGGCAAATTGCGGATAGGTGTGGAGCGGTGTTGATGTGTGATATGGCTCATATTAGTGGTCTTGTGGCCGCTAAGGTTTGAACTTTTCTTGTTTTAATTGGTCATTTGTTAGAAATTTTGATTCTAGTATAAAGTTTTCTGTGCCTGAGTTGAGGTTTCTGGTAATTTTTTGGCTCTGTATTTGGTTTCTTGCTATTCGTTTGGAGAGTAATAGCCATAGTTAAATTGCTTATCTAATCTATTTAGATTAACCTACAAGTGGAATTGCTGCTGTTAATAATCACAAATGTTACTTGTTGCCTGCCAAATAAGCACAAAATGCAAGCACTGTAAGCTTCAACTCATGCAACTTAACTTGCGTGCCCTCTGTCTAAGACTTATATTCCATGCAATTTAGCTGTTTCTGGCTCATCGTCGATGCTTTTGGAATTCAAAGCTATAGACTATTGATTCTCTACAAGGTGTTTTCCTTCTTAACACCAGTTCTGAATTTAATTTATTAGGCTTATATTGGTACAAAAATATAAGAAGGATCGTGTGAATTTCATGCTTGAACTAGTGAAACTAGAATAGCATGTTGAGGTTTTGGGTTGAACTGCCCACCACCATGCATGAGGCACCACCCAAACTGTTCCCCTCCTTCCCCCCGCCCCCCCCCCCAAAAAAAAAAAAAAAAAAAAAACCTTTGAGCTTCAGTCCGCGAAAGAAAAATAATAGCCTTGGCATTTAAGTGCTCATCATGTTGATGAAATTGCCTATTCATGCAAGACAATGTGTATTTTTCTTTCCTCTTACCAGTATGTTCGCTCTTGTCTATTACAGGAATGTGCCAATCCATTTGATTACTGTGACATTGTTACTTCAACAACTCACAAAAGTCTACGAGGCCCAAGGGGAGGTATAATCTTTTACAGGAGGGGTGCAAAATCAAGAAAGCAAGGCATTTGTCTCAGTAATGGTGATTGTAGTGGCCATTATGATTTTGAGGAAAAGATAAATTTTGCTGTTTTCCCATCATTACAAGGGGGACCTCATAATAATCATATTGCCGCTCTTGCCATAGCGTTGAAGCAAGTGGCTACACCAGAGTACAAAGCATATATGCAACAGGTTAAGAGAAATGCTCAGGCTTTAGCATCTGCTTTGCTGAGAAGAAAATGCAAGTTGGTTACTGGGGGCACTGACAACCATTTGCTGCTCTGGGATCTCAGTACGCTAGGCTTAACAGGTTCCGTAATCTTGCCTGCTCAATATAAATAATTTGGTATATTTATATGCTGATGGAATATATGTTAATATCTCGAATTTGTTTTTTTGTTTGGAATTAGGTTATTCTTTCTTGTGATTTGTTTTGATTATGTTAACGTTGCAGCTTTCCTTCACTTGTGACCAATTTTCCACTCAAAACATTTTAATGGCTTTTTTCACCCTTTGTTTTTGCCTTTCTGTTAGTCAGCCTCTATTTGGACTTTGAAGCTACCTTTGTTTTACTTGTTGGAACATGTGACATTCATTGTGAAATTTAGCAAAAACCCCTTGTGAAGATCAACCAACTTGCATTTTTTTTATAATAAATAATAAAATTTACCAGTCTTATTCAAGGCTATGTTTCCTTTTTTTTTATTGCCACTATTCAAGGCTATGTCTTAAGAGAGGAAAGCATTTGACAAAGTGTTTTATTCAATGTAAATAGTATAGATAAGTTATTTCTTATGAATAAAAGATTCTGAGTAGTGAAATAGAAGTTGATAGTTCAGTTTAAAGGCTGTCAATTTTCTTGAGAATCTTAAGAAAAGTGGGCTACTTTCCTGCAGACCATATTCAAGGTTTTTTGTCTTCATCTTACCAGCCTCCTTTTTGACGAGCCAAAAACACTGACCATATTCGTTTCATATTTTTCAATTGGAATCTGGAGTTAAACTAGTTTGATTAGTTTTTAATAATTTATTACTATGATGAACAATCTATAAACGTGCAATCATTTACTTGCAGATTGCATTTCCTGCATATTAATACTGATATATATGCTTCCCTGCACTTTTCCCTCACTAATAACTCTTTATTCTTCTGTTTCCCAGGTAAATACTATGAGAAAGTTTGTGAGATTTGCCACATCACTCTGAATAAAACTGCTATATATGGTGATAATGGTGCTATTTCTCCTGGAGGAGTGAGAATAGGTAAGCAGTATTGTTGTCTTTTCAGTTGAAGAAATTTCTATTGCTCTTTGACGGCTCAGTAAAATGTCGCAATACATGATGCCTTAATGTTTGTTAGGCAAGCGCATTTTCTAAGTTCTACTGCAGATATTTTCAGTCATTGAAAAAATGGGCTGAATAAGATCGTTCAAGTGCAGTAATATATTGTAACATATTTAGAAATGACTAATTAATCTGGCAGTTAGAGTTTTAGTATAACAACAAAGGTTATTCAAAGAGACAAATGTGTTAAAAAGACCCCGTGTTCTGTCTCTTACTTGTACTTCTTGCGAGCTAACTGACTACTGGTTTATTGGAGCCTAAAACATTTTCGAGAATCATGTGATCATTAGTCTTTCTTTTTATGTATTAACTCCATTGTTCATGTGGTTATCTACTTCTAGAAACATCAAAATTAGCATAAGCGAAATCTCAACACGTTCCTGGTGACTATATTCATTAAAAAAATACAGATGTTTTAGACATGGTCATCTGTTCTTTATTTATAATAGCATGGTGATGATATTCTTATATTTTATTGCCACTAAAATGCTGGCTTAAAATGTGTTTTGCCATTAATGTCATAATGTTCGTATTCTGTATTTTGTCAGGTGTGCCTGCTATGACATCAAGAGGTTGTTTAGAGTCTGATTTTGAGACAATCGCAGATTTTCTTTATAGAGCGGCTCAGATTACAAGTGCTGTTCAGAGAGATCATGCAAAATTGAAGTGTCTTTACAATAATAAAGATGTTGTTGATCTGCGGAACCGGGTCGAGGCATTTGCTGCTCAGTTTGCAATGCCAGGGTTTGATCTTTGAAGATCTACAAAGATGGCCTGCATGACTACTTGGCATCATTTTGTTCCTTCTCCAGTCTACCCTCAATTTTTTTTTCTTGGTAATCAATTTATTATTATTATTATTTTTATTTTGCACATCCCTGTTTTTCCCCTAGAGCTTAATTCAATTACAGCAAATTAGGTCAACAACAGATATCACTTTGCTGAACCAGCTATCTTTCACTTTTGGAATTTTGTAAAAAGTTATAGAAGAGTCATTTCTTTTAAAAGAGCATAAGTAATATTTATAATGCAAGCATATTTTATGAAGTTCAGTCAAGCGTATTCCCCATGATTAGTATTTTGTTTTTTGGGTGACTGTGACTAGCACAGTGAGGCTTTGAAAATGTCCAGGTACGCATCAGACTATATTTATGATGTGGATCGATTGTCAAGTTATATACCGGGCTACTGAATTAGTTTGGTTGACATAAGCACTGTTATCTTGCTGCTGTTTTGTTCTGGGTAATTATTGGAACAATGGCAAATGACCACTTTAAACTAACCATTCCTGCTGGTTTTGATCTTCTTTTCCTTTCCTTTTTTTTCTTTTAAATAATATTCCCTGCATGCTATCATGAAATTGTCCCTGCACTGACTGCAGTAGTTCCTGTTTTTCTTTTGGGGGGGGGGGGGGGTTGTTAATATCTAATTTTAGTAAGCGGTGTAAAGAGGGAAAAAAAAGCTGAGTAACTCTGGAAAAAATAAAAGAGTAAATGAAGAAGCATGATTTGAGGGGTGATAATGTTGGGTGGGGGGGCATTTGGCGTGTTGTTGAAAGAGGTAATGATCTTTGTCCTGTACGTACCCCCCGTAACACCGTTCGATAAAACATAATTCTGTTTCCGCTGCCGCTCAAAACTTACATACCTTTTATGTTAATGTTATGGATCGAGACACAAGTTTTGAATTTTGCACCTTTCGGATTGTTGCATTAATAAAGCTACCCTTTTCTTCTTATTATTATTTACTACTAAGATTTTTGTCTGTCATGTTTTTATTCCAAGTTCATTATTTTATGCATTTTTTTTTCAAAATGTATTCAGTATTGTCTCATGGAAATCCATTGAAGGGAAGCAAGGCATGAATTTCCGGTTGGGACAAAAAACATGAGATACGGTTACAAATGAGGAAGTGACCCCAAATTTATTTATTTACTATGCATATATTTTTGCAATTCCATAATACACCCTAAAAAAGGGTGAAAATTTTAAAACCTTAATAATCAAAGGGGTTCGGATGATTTTTTTTTTTTTTTTTTTACATTTGATTTTGATTCAAATTTGGACACAATATTAAGTCTTTGAATTCAATTAAGATTGATTTTTATATTATGAAAGTGAAAATTACTAAAACATTCAAACTGAATTTGGCAATTTTTAAATTTTATAAATCAAATAAATATATTTATTATATTAAAATCAAAACCATAAATTTAAAAAAACCAAATACTGAAACAGATAAAAAAAAATTAAAATCGAATAAATTTGATTTCAAAAAATCGATTCAAATTCAATATATATAAATATATATATATTGATTTCAAATGTACGGTAACCAAAATTCAAAATAATCGAAAGAAACTCAATGCCGTTATTACCCTATTTCTGAGCGTCTCAAAGGCAAAAGCAAAGGCGAAGCCAAATCACTTCCAAAATAAAATAAGATATCTACTAATAACTCTCAATATTAGTTTAATTTAACCACAAATCAGGATTTGACTTATATTCTCCCCCACTTAAAATAAAACACGTAAGACGCTTCTATTCTATTTTATATTTTATGCCCTCCTTTTTCCTTTTTTTTTTTTTTTTTTTTTTACCTTAAAGAGTAAAAAACTAGCCATAAGGCTGCTTTGCCTCTGCCTTCCATATTAGTCCTAGTCCTTTTTCTTTCAGTTCGTTTTTTTCGCTATATATATTTATAAAATTGTTTAAGGCAGAATTGTTCTATTTTCCTCCTTGAATATATCATGAATGTTAATATATATAAGTCGTATTTTTTAAAAATTTACCTTTATGAATCAACCATTTAAACTGGGGTTGACCTCCATATTTTTCATCCCAGGGTTTTGATGAAAACAAAGTTCTAATATCAACCGCAGTAGAAGCAGTAAAAGAAAGAGATTTTAAAAAAGGACAATTAGAAATAAGGGTTAAAGGGTACAACAACCCCCCAAACAACTGATTCCTCTTCTACCTTGTAATTTTTTTCCTTTTGAACTTTTTTTTTTCCAACTATGAAATATTCTACTAGCTCTGCCTTTTTTTTCTACCTATGACTGCAAAAGTCCAAAAGCTTCTTCCTGCCTTCAACAATCTCATCAAAGAAATCATCAAGTTGTCCAACAATATTCTCAACACCAGATCTCAACACCCCAAAACACCCTTTCATGTTCTCAACCCTTTCCCTTATCATTCCCCCCACCTCTATCTCTGTTTCCCACTCCCCTCCCGCCCTTCCTTCCCCACCCCAACCCACCCTTTCCATTTCCCCTCTTAGCTCTTCCATCGCCACCTTCGATCTCCTGAACTCGTACAGCAATATCCCTCCCCTCCCATTCATCTCGTTTATCTCCCCCGCCACCCTTTGTTGCAGTCTCGCCGTCGATATCATGAACCCTGATCCGAAAAACAGACACCCTTCGTATCCTCCTCTCAGGAAGCTTGATTCCGGCCAGCAATAAACCAGCCCGTACAGCAAGATCATCAATAGCAATGAGCTCACATTCCTCATTGCGTATAGAACTCCTCGGAAACCGTTGAATCCGTTCAGCTTTGATTCCATTGAAACCTTCTCGTCAAACCTCAATGAAAGTGGTTGGATTCTTGTTTCCATCAACGCCCTGTTCTCTTCTTCAAGTCCCACAGCTTCCCTTCGGCACCCTGAAATTGCCCGAATGATCTGTTTTTTTTTTTTTTTCAACAGTTAAAACAAAAGCCAGATCATCAATTCAATGCTTAATAATTAAAACAAAAAAAAAAAAAAAGGACTCAACTTGGGATAAGAAAGTTATAGGCTTTTAGGAATTTTAAGGACCTGTCTGGAGAGTTGGGGACTAAGATGGTGATGATTATCAAGAGAAGAAATGATATTAAATCCCGCAGAGTAGTAATTTTCTATTCCAGAGAGTCCAGATTTAAGGACATGGCAAGCTTCCCAAAGCTTGGAACTTTCATCCATGTATTCATCAAGCCACTTATCACCAACAGGGAGATGGAGTTTTTGGACAAGGAGAAGCAGCTGGGAATGGAAGGACCGGAGAAGGGAAAGAACCGTTTGAAGGAATTGGATTGAAATGAAGTTATTAGAAAGATAGACACGTTCAAGATCATCTATGCCACGAGTAAGAAAGGTGTAGAATCCATTGACTGAGCAAGTGGAAGATGGATCCATTGTTGAAAAAAAAAGGAAGAGGCTAGAGTTTTAAGAGTGAGAGTAAAGAGGGGAAGGAGAAAAGGTTATAAAGAGAAGGGATATTTAGAAGCTCAAGTTTCCAAGGTTGAAAAGGATTGTTGGTAGCAATGACGGGTGTTTCCTATAGAGGGGAAAGGATGATTGGTAATACGCCATTTTCATTGTTTAATGGGCAGAAAAAGGATATATATATATATATATATATATATATATATATTAAAAAAAAATCTGTTGCAAACAAATTTGAGAACTTGAGAAATAAAATTATCCAAGAGGAAAAGAGAAAAAGAGAAAGAAAAACAGGGGGGGGGGATTGGGGCTTTTTTAAGATTACATATTTATATTCAAAGGGAGAGAAAGAGGGCAAGTATGGATTTTGCAATTTAAAAAAAAAATAGAGTATTTAAATAGTTTTATAATTAATGAAGTTTGGCATTGTTGTAGTATGATATAATTCCATTTGTGAGTTCATTGGGTTATAAAAAGGTTTCTCCTCATTTTTCTTCTTCTTTCTTCCTCGAGCAACTGATTTTGGTCCTTCACTTCACCCTCCATTCCATTGAAACTTGTGGGTTTTATTATTCCTAGACATTTTTATCTTTTGATTATTTTTTTTTTTCAAAAGAAGGGGGTGGGGGGGGGGGAATTGAAATGAAATGATGAGGTTCCTTGTATTTGTCTCTTGTTTAATGAATTAAGAGAAACATGTACACCGGGTGAAAAAATATTTTAGAAGATAATTATAAAAATTAAATATAATAGTTTATGATAAATAAGTAGTTTATTAAAAAAATAAAATAATTTTTTAGTAAATTTTTTAAATATAAAAGTATATAATTAATCTTGATATTATTATTTTTATAATATTTTTAAGTTAATTTACTTATCGATAGTAAATATATTTATATACACTAAAATATGGAATACCCACAAGTGAGTAATTAAAACAGTAATTTTTTATAAGATGTAACTAGTTTTTTTAAGGAAGGTGGTAATTAGGTTTTAAGGAAAAAGTTTATGCTTTTTTTTTTATAATTTTGTTAATTATTTTAAAATCATTTTATTAAAAAATATTAAAAGATGATAATATCATTAAATTTACATTCATCAATATAAGTTTTATTTAATATTTTAATAAAATAATAATTTTATCAAATTAATTAGATATTTTATACTAATAAAAATAGATCTTCAAATTCATGATCTAATCTAAAACCTTTGCTTTTATGAGCTTTAGGACCCATCAAACGGCGGATCCTAAATAAAAAAAAAAAAAAATTTGTTTCAGCTTTGCTAATCAAGAGCAATAGAATGTTCCAAGGGGATGATATATAAATATTCCCCCCCCCCCTCTTTATTCCCTTACCAATAATTTTCTCAAGAAACAAACTAAAGAAAAGGGTTTAATTTTCTTAATGATTTGAATGCTATTTGTTTATTTTATTTTATTTTTTTATGGATCGGAGGACAAGAAATGTTGAGTTATAAAATAATAGATAAAAATCGGTGGGAAGTAGCATAGGTAGGGGGTGGTCTCGTGGGTTTTTGGAGAATGGGACAAGTTAAGAGGATGTTTGTTGGTCTTTTAAGATTTTCATTGGGAAGTGAAGCCGAAGAAACATTGTGTTAATGGCATTGATTCAACCGCCCATTCCCCCCCCCCCCCGCCCCCCTTAATTTATCTTTTATCTAGGACGAGGAATTAGCGGCACATCCTTTAATTATGGAGTATATTATAAAATAATATCCTTTATTAACTAGTGGAATTATTCTTCTCAAAATAAATATATAATTGAAGTGAAGAATTCATTAAATTTTTATCTTTGTTCATTTATATATAAAAAATGTTAATCGGTATGTAATGATACTTGTTAAGGTGATATATATATATATATATATATATACAAGGTAATTAGTATCGTATCGTAAACGTATCATTTTTGTTTTGAGACAGGTACATACTAATATCGGTATGTTTCAGTGTATCATTTTAAGTTTATCGGAGTTTGAATATTTTTAATTTATATATGAAAAATATTTTTAAATATAAAATAATTAAAATTAAATAAATTTCACATATTAAAGATTCATCAATTATATATAATGTTTTAAAAAATTTTTTTATCAAATATAAGAAAATCAATATTATTTAAGTAGTAAGGCTAAAAATTTTCAATGATCATTAAATTTATGAATAATTATGTCAATATTCAATAAATTTACGAGTAATTATGTATAAAATTTATCAGATTTAAGATCAATATTAGTTTAATTTTTTTACAAGCTTATATTATGTATCGACTGATACAGTTATTTTCGAGCGGTACAGACTGAAACCAAGACTGAAACAAAACCAACTATCACCGATACTGTTATATATTAAAACTGATACGTACTGACTGTACGGTCTGTATCCGTATGGTACGGTACAGATAGCACTAGATATATATGAAAAAAATGTAATAATATATTACTTTTTTAATTCTATAAAATATGTATTAAATGTAAAAGCTTTACTAAAACAATAAATAAAAAATTTTAACTAGTGTCTATATACACTTGTTAAGTGAACCATTTATATATTGAAATTTGTTTTCATATGCATCACACGTGAATTGTGTAAACTATTAATAATAAAATTAATAAAATGTATATTAATCAAAATCTGTATTAAAATGCAAAATTTTTTCTTTTTACAAATTATATCAAATTAATTTAAAGTAATATTCTAATGTTAATGTAAAATTAAAGTTAATTTTTTAATTATTAAATAAAAATTAATGTCAGCGTTAACTTTTCTTTAATTATGAAATAAATTCATTTAAGGAAGTCTTTTAAAGAAAATTTTAATAAATTATATTGATAATAAAAATATATTTATAATGTTAATTTACAAATAGAATTAATATATATGATCATTTTCATTATTTTAAAAAATTTTTATATTGGCATTTTAATGTATTTTACATAACGGAAGAAAAGATTTGCTATTCTCTAATTTAGAGTTTCTTCTTGAAGCTAATGAATAATGCTAATACAAATTAAAAGCAAAAAATCCATTAATTCTTAGGAAAGTTAAGGTAGAAGCGGATATATAAGAAGATCATAAGAGTATTTATTTAATTAATGCAAATTTGACTCGAAAATGAGGCTCAAATTCAATGCCAAATTCTTTGTCTTAGTGCTTAAAATAAATTATAGAAATAAAAATATATGAAATATATATGTTTTTATCTCTATGGTTAGATATGGTAATTCTTGTATGCATATTGTATTTTATATTTGTTTCTTGTATCAATTGTGTAAACATAAATAATGAAAAAATTATTAAATGTGTCAAAATTCTAAACATGAAATGGGTACTAAAAACGTATCGTATAATGTTTATTATATTATTTTTGTGTTTATTAAATGTATCATATTTTTAATATATCTGTGTATTGTATTAAGGTAAGCTTAATATTATAAATGACATTAATAATTTTTTTTCAACCAGATGATTTATCTTTAATTTTGTTTTTAAGATGATGCCTTTTAAGGAAAGAGCAATTCTTGATGTTGGGTTGTCAGCAGTAATTAGAATTGAATTAGTTGATAATTAATGAGATATTTATTACTTTTTTTAGCTTAAAAAAGTCCTTTCAATTTATTTTGTTTTTTGGAATTAAAACTATTATTCATATACAAATTTTAATGTTTTTATAGTACCAAAAAAACCCCTAAATAAACATTTCTTAATTAGACACGATATTAATTGGACAATATATATATATATATATAATTCAACCTTTATATAAGTAGAAGCTTTTTCCTTTTTTTTCCCCACAATGTGAATGCCATTAAACTCTATTTTGGGTCCTTGGCCTGGTCAAAATTATGATAAAAATCCCCAAATTTGCCAAGAACAACACAAGGCTTCTTCTGGGAATCCAAAACTTGCTTAGTCAATTTGGGAAGCTTTGGATTTTAGATCTGATAAAGGAAGGTTGGTGGGTGAGAAGTTGCTTGCTCTTCTTTGGTAAAACCACGACTTCCCCATTCAAAATATTTATAGAAATTAGAAAGAAAAAAAAATTCTATTCGAGTTTTTAAATTTCAAATTTTAATTTATAAATTTATATCAAATTGTACAAACTTCATAGTCGGTGGATTAGAATTTGGATCATTAATCATATACGTACAATTAAAAGTTCAAGGTTCTTTTCATACATATAGAGCCGTGGACGATATAAAAGTAAATACATCACATGGTTTAGACTAATCAAATAACATTCCTGTCATCAACCCAAAAAATCCCAAATATAAGGGAATGCTTCATCTTCTTAATGATCTTAGACAGGTACAACTGGATGTTCCTCAGCCTTTATACAAATGAAAATGATATAAAGGAATAATTGTTTAATATGTAAATTCAAAGGGATACACATAGCATATGGACGGTAAAAAATTCAGATATTATATATTATTCGATTTGACATTTGTGAAATTATATAATTGGGATTCAAATAAATTTTGAATTCGAATATTAGATATATTACAATAATGAATTTAAAGATTTGAACCGAAAATTTTAAATATTTAATATCTGAATTCGTTTTAACTTTAATTCAAGTTTAAATAGTAAATTTGAATTTTTTTTTTTATATATTAAATATTCAAATTAAATATCCATCTATGTACGTATAAGATAAAAAAAAATTATACTTAGTGAAGAAATTCAAACCTTTCGATCTAATAAATAACATGAGTATGAAACATATTTAGTAGATTTAAATATCTAAATATAATATGATTTAATAGTTTAGGAACTGAAGCAAGTTGCTGATCAGGTTAGCTCAAATCAATGAATTTTTGTTTTTGCAGGGGACCACTTAATATTTTCTTTTCAATCTTGATATGTTTTTAATTAGATATAAAAAATGGGTTTTTTTTCCTTAAAATTAAAACCTTAATTTGGCTTAAAAACAAAGTGATTTTTCAAAGTTGTGGTCATGTTATGCTTTTAGGGTATGAAATGAAGTGAATATGACAACAACTTTGATCTGGACCATGTTTGTATATTTGGAGTTAGCATTACCTTTTATTTCCTTGATGAAAATTAGTGTCAAAGAGGAAAGTTATCGAAACTAGAACCTAACCAAAATTAATTAAGTAAATAGTAATTTTTTTAATATATGAATAAAAAAATTGTAAGCTTTTAAATTCGAAGTGTTTAGGGATTAAATTAAACTTGGTTCAATTCAAATAAAAAGAATTTTTTTTATTTACTTGTATCCGAAAACTCATTTATCACTTAAAATATATTAAATATAATAAATAATAATTTAAACCGAATTAAATGATTCAAATTGTAATGTAAATTATTTTACATTATTTTACAAATACGATACACTCGTTCATATAATAATTATTTAAATGAATACACTTTGTTTAAGGTGTAATTCAATTATTTAGACTCATTTTTAATATTTAAAAATTTCATCGATTGTGCATAAAATCATAATTGTTTAACTAATGCCGTTTTAATTAAGTTCAAATATCTTATTAATAAATAAAAAAAATGAGAGATTTCTCAATTTTTTTAGAAGAAAAATTTTAAAAAAAAAAAGCCCTAAATTTTGAAAGCAAAGGTATACAATCGAATCATTCAATCCTTTTTTTTTTTTCCCTTTCTGCAAACTCTGAACTACACTGTGGCCATCCCTTTGATTAATATTACAGCACAGCAATACAGAAGAAACAATTTATGAGATCCAATCGGCATTTCACCATCAATAATAAATTGGTTTTATTATTTTTTTTAAATAATGAGATTCAATTTTTAATCTTTTAATTTTACGTTAAATATTATATTAATAAGTCAAATGTATATTTATAATTATTTAATATTATTAAATCAATTAATTCAACCTATAGAATCAATTAAGCTAAAGACCATAGGTTTTTATCCATTTAACTTTCTATCTAATCTTTTTAACTTTGCTAAGATTGATAATGAAAAAGTAATCTCTTCAGTCCTCGAACAAAAATGAATTGAGTTACATTTTTCATTTGTCCTATTGAAAAGGGGATAATTATCTCATACTAAAAATAAAACAAAAGACTTCACAATTAAGATTTGTAAAATGATAAATATCTAATAAAAAATATTTTAAAAAATAAATAATAAATAAATTAAATACTTGTCACTTCGTAAGTTTAGTTTTCTAGTATTTTCCTTTTTAAGGCTGATATATAAAATGATTATTTTTAAAAGGTTTTAAATTTTTTCTATAAATCATAAATTTATATGAATAATTATTAAATATATCAATAATAAAATAAAATGATATATATCTTATTATATATATTTAAAAAATAAAAATAAATAAAATTTATATTATTTTATTAATTTTATTTATAAAATTAATTTGTATTATTGTTCGAGATAATTATTCGATTTGCGCTACCTTTGTTAAAGTTGTTTAGCAAACAACCCCTTTTTTTGTAGTGAATGCCAAGTCATGAGTTGGAATTTGGAAGGGTAGCATTGTCTTTGTAGCAAAGAAAGAAAGTGCTGAAAAATTATCCAAAAAAGAAGGCAATTAAGTTGTCGACTGCCTAAAATATTTCTTAAGACATGTGGCAACAACCAATAACTACACAACTGGATTTGGGGAACAATTAATTTTCTTTTTTTTTTTCAAAAAAAAATAACCTTAAAAAAATTCAAAAGATGAAAAACAAAGGAATACTGCATAAAAAAGAAAACATTGTTTCTGCAACCAATCATGCCTAAGAGTCCACTTCGAATCAACGTCATACAATTTTTCAATGGGGCCCTCAGTTCAATGTTTGTGTTTGATTATTGGACCAGCAATTTCTGTCCTCTTTAACCTTTTTTTTTTCTTTTTTAGTTATTTTCTTTATCATAATTTCTGCTATTGTCTTTTGATGATTTAGTATTACTACCAATGTAATCTGTGGGCATATATCTTTTAAAAGTTTTTTTTTTTTCCCAAAGATATGTCGAAGGTAATTATTAATGGGCCAACGGCCAATGAAATCTTTTTATCTTTTATCTTTTCTTATTTATTTATTTATTTTTTTAAAATAAAAAAGTATAAATATTTAAATTTAAATTTTATTATATTTTATATGTTAAGAATAATTATATAAATCAATCACATTAAATTATAGATTAATTTAATTTATTTCTTTATATTATCTCTATAATATCTTCGGCAAAAAGTTTGTCAACTCAAAAATATATAAAAGTAATTAAATAAATAAAACTATTTTTTTTTCTAAAATAGATATTTAGCAAATAATATTTATAAATTTAATTAAAAATATTATTATTAGAATTTAATTTATTTTATATTTATTTTTAATAATTTTATCAACTGAATTAACATTATTTAATTCGTAACATTAAATTTAATTAAAAATATTATTATTAGAATAGATTTTTACCAAATAATTTGAACATAAAATCTTTATTTTTATGTGGTTACAACCATTAAAAAAAAAAAATCCATAATCATGTGCCGTGCAAGGATGAACTACTTTTTGCTTTAAGAAAATGGGCCACAAATACATTACATTGACATGACCTAAGAGCATGGAGTTCAGTATGGATTTTCAAGCTAATGCTTTGAGATGGGGTACCAAAATTTGCCTTTATTCTACCATATTGTATAAAAAGCATTGGTAACTATATACCATGAAATTCACATTTCTTCGAATTTGGTATACAATTGTCTTAAAACAAAGATAAGGAGGAAGAGCAAAATTTAGGGTTCTTCCAACTTCCAACCCTAACTTCTAAACCTTCGTACGAAAATAGAGTAGACATATTCATAAATTAAATAATAGTCTAATTTTTTTTCGAAAATCTTTTATCTAGATTTCGATCTTGGTTTAATCTAGCTTAATGTCCAAATTACTATTTACAAAAATATTGAAATATTTTTATTGTATAATTATTTATATATTTTATAATTAAATTTAAATAAAAATTATTTTTTATTAACAATAACTCAATCAAATTAAATTTATTGAATTAGATGAACTCTTAAAATATATCTTAAGATAGAGTAAGCATGGCAAAAAGGTCAACCAATTAGCTTATCTTTGGTAAAGAAATAAAAAAAAGTTTGGGGTAGGGGAGGAAATGACGAAAAGAGTTGAGAAAAAAAGAAAACAATTATCAAATTTTAAGGCCAAATAGGCTTAATTCTTTTAGGGGCATAGACTGTAACCCTAGTTTCCCTTCTTTGACTAACATTGATGGTGAGAGATGTGGAAGAGTTTGCTTGGCCTTGCTCCCCTTTTCCTTTTGTTTCAACTAGCCAAAAACTCCACTTTAGGATTCCTTCCCACTATAGGTACCTTTCATCCTCTTCCTCATCCCCTAAAAGAGGGAAGCATTTTACAAATCTTCCTCAAACCCATCAATTACTAAGCATTTATAGTAATGTAATGTAGTCCTAGTGCTTGAAGCCTTTAGAAAAAAGGGTACTTAATCAAATCTATTTAAGGGATAATACTCTCTTCTTTTTTCATGATTATGGTTTTGATTTAATAGTTTTCAAATTAATTAAGGACCTTAGGTCATAATGTGCTAAGTGGGAACCTTCCACGTGTTATAAATCCAATGGTTGCAACCGTCAATTTGTGCTTAAAGTCCTATCAAAGATGTTACCATGTTTGCGGATCTGACCAGGAACATTGCAAATTTCACCAACTCAACTTCCTTGGTAACAAACTTTTGTCACTCATTTTTTCTTCTATAGGTGATGAAACAAAAAGTAGTCAATACTGCAGTTGTGGATACATAATATTTATCTTTGTGCTTATCCGTATCGATCTATTTTGACATATTATTTTAAGTTTATTTATATTTTTAAATATTTACATATATAATTTATTTTCAAATTTTTTTGATAAAATATATAATATATATGTACAAATATATCTCAATTACATAAATATATATTTATATGTAAATATAAATTTTAAAATTATAAAATTTTTAGTCACAAATAAATAAAATAAATATAATAGGATTAAATATATAACAAATTAGATCTAATAAACTAGTTTAATAAATATATTTTATTCCTTAATATGAAATTTTGAAAAATTAAAATGATTATGATTCAAAAAGTACAAAGAATCATTAAAAAAAAGCAAATAAATGAAATAAAATTTTAACAATAAAAAATAAAAAATTTATATTAACGAATACGAGTCGATATGTACCAATACAAGTCGATAAGAATTTATATCAATCGCTGTCATCAACATTAAATCAGTACAAAAACTAACATTATACAGTGTTGTTAACATTTCTATTTCTTCCAAACGAGTAAATATTGGCTAGAATTGGTACTGACTACCACGGAAGAAACGCTGCGAGGATTATGTTTTTTTTTTTTTTTTTCCTTTTTGCCATCCAAGGGTTATGTTATTGCAACACTTTATTATTCGCATTAGATATAAGTTCGAATATAAATAAAAAATATAACTTTTTAAATAATTAAAAAACTATAAAAATTAAATATATTCACGCTTAATAATTTTTTTTTTAATTTCGGGTAACATAGTTGAGGGCAGTATAAACATACATACCTACCAAATAATATTGGGAAAAATGGAATGACTTTGGTTGTGTGTCCCAGGTTTAGACACATAGCAGAGCAGGAGAAGATTTAAGTGGACCAAAAGAATTAATTCATGAGACAGGTTGCTCGCCCACGCCATGCAATTTTACTTGAAAAGTCATTTCCCAAAGTCCAAAATCAAAGTGCAGTCAGTCAAAAGTTATGTAGGAACAGTAGGATCAATATCCCATTGAATATATACCCTCTCTGGATCTGGGTTTTTTTTCTTGAACTGTTAAAGTGAAAGAGAAAAAAAAAAAAAAAAAGAACTCACCATGAATGCTTGTTCATGGCTGACAAATTCTCTTGGTATCAATGACAAACTGACAAGCCAGCTGTTCTATACATAAAAAAGAAAAGGGAGAAATTAGTGCAAATTAGGCTGCTGGGTTTTGGTTAAAAATGCAGCTTTAGGAGAATCAAAGGACTATTTACATTTATGGTTTTAAGTTGGAGAGGGACCATCGTACAAGATTTATGGCTTTGGCCTAAGGTGGCGTGGCATGGTCCGGTAAAAAAAGCCATGAATTCTAAG
The DNA here is from genome assembly GCA_038382065.1 of Adansonia grandidieri. Lineage (NCBI taxonomy): Eukaryota > Viridiplantae > Streptophyta > Magnoliopsida > Malvales > Malvaceae > Adansonia > Adansonia grandidieri. Next base: position 509,386 of record JBBYHK010000018.1, on the reverse strand, counting down.
CCAAAATTCCATCCCAAAATCAAAAAGTGAGGCTGTTTAGCATTGGATACATATATACATCGAGATTTTAAAAAGGTAGGAGCGTCACTTTTCTTGGCTTAGGGCTAGGAAATTGTTACAAACTTGCAGAATTTGGAGGCGAGAAAGCTTTGGAGCCAATCAAAAAAATAATATGGGGGTAGAGTAGGGCTAGAACGTGCCCGCATTATTATGAAAAGTGTTTAAACAATCAACTGAAAATCCGAGTTTTTTAAAAACATTGCGGCTTGGTGGCTTAATAATGGCATTTCTTAGGGGAAGCTTTAGGGCGGCCATTGTAGCTCAGAGCTGCATGTAATCATGTTCTGCCAAAAAAAAAAAACAGAATGAAAGTTGAAAAAAAGAAAAAGAAAAAGAACATTCTGATTTTGGTCTGCGCAGTTCATAACCACATAATAACAGAAACCTTATGGATTTAAGCTCCATTTTGGCTGACAATCAATTACGGTTTTATCTTTCAAGATTTTTTTTTTTTGGTTTCTTATTTATAATAAATATAATATGATATGAGAAAAGCATTTATTTATCTCGTAGTTTGCTTTTAAATGGTTAATGACATAAAAGCAGGAAACAAAGAAAACAAAAAATAAAGAGAGTTTGGAGTTGTGGGGGATCCATACTTAGCTAACAAAAGTGACCACTGACCAGACTCTTTTCAGAAAAAATGCCTGCTTTTTTCAGCTAATATTACCAAACAAATTTGATCTTTGTGTTTGGAAACTAAGCAACCAGCAGGGAAGTCGAAACATCTGATTCGACATTGTTTCTTTGAGTATTTAGTATATAGTTTTTGCATTGAATGACTTCCTTCAACTTTGTGTTTGAAAAACAAGCAGCCAACCCAATCATATGCTGAGCCCTAAGCAATTAAATACTCCTACTGTTCTTTTTTCTTTTCTTTTTTTTTTATTAATAAGGAATCAGAAAACTTTAATTATTTGCCTGCAGTGAGGTTGTTCTGAAAGTTGTTAACCTGTAAATTTGAACCATTTCAGAGTTCCAGGAACGAACTCTTACCCTTACTGTAGTTCAAAAACTGGATTATTACCGTTAATTGCATCATAATCTTGGGTTTCAGTCATAAATTATATATAACATTGAAGATATATTCCACTAGTCTTTTGTGATGTTGAAGAGCGAGGTTGAAGAATGAATTTAAACAACATTTTATTTTTAGCCTTCTAGTAATCTTTTGTTCTTGTGTGTTGTCACACCCTCTTACTAAGCACGGTGTGATGGTTGTATCAAAATCATCGGTGAAAAGAGTTAACTTGCCGGTTTCCAAGGGAAGAAAAAAAAAAAAAAGTGTAGCTTTATTCTTTTAACATATCCAACACTATGAAGGCAAAGAATGGAAGTTCTTTAGTTTCAACGCTCAAGATATCATCAATATCTAAGAAATCTGTCACTGAATGAAGCACTAAAATGTTTAGAGAAATGGCAGAAGCAATGAATTTGCTCATCCGTGGTTTGCACTTTATAAGTCAATCTTAAAAAGGTTGATCATTTAAAGCCGCTTTGACGCCTAATGAGCATTGTCTTGAAAACACACCGTTATATTCCAGCCATATGTTCCATAAACCAATTTGGTCATTTGCCTCAGCTGAGTCCATATTTTGAGTTGGTACTGTTGTTTTTAGTCCTCCATCCTCAGCATATCATAGCGCACAAGTCATTTATTCTTGCTTGTGAAATGTTGGTGAAAGGGAAGACCCTGAAGTTGCCGTTATGCAAGCAGGTTAATGTCATCTCTGAGTTGCTCTTCATGATCTGCAATTACATGTCAAGGCATTAGCATGGGTATTGAGTCGGGATGTTGCCCGAGACAAGTCAGAATGCAGTTAGAAGGAAGCAAATTCCTAAGCATACTTCAATTAATAGGTTTTTCTCAGTTCCAAATCTAGTATTCTTGTTGTTTCATATTTGTTGTGAGCAAGCAGAGATATCTGTGATTAGATGCAAATGCAACCTACGTCTGCAAGATACTTTCAAAATGGAGATGATAAGACATTCTGATAAAGAATATACTGTACTCGGAAGTCAAATATGGTGATGATTTGGTAACCTCGAATGGTAACGATAGAAAATAGATTTTTGGTTTTCATATTTCATGCCAATTAATGGATTAAAGGGAGAATTTCACCGTGGAATTAAATGGCTTTGCTGCTTTTTGCTCGCCATCACAAAAAGAAAAGTAATTATCATGAAAAGAAGCAAAACAAGAATCAAATACATATGTACCTCACAAGTATTGGTTCCGTCATTGCAGCTCCACCTTTCGCTAGGGATACAGTCAACGAATCTACACCATCCGCAATAGTGATTTGCATCAATCCCCAGGAATACTGCTACAAGACATCCACAAAATCTGCAAATGAAAAGAAGCGCCTTCTCTAAGATCAAATCGGTTCATGAAATATGAACAACAAAATAATTCAGCTTGACATTTTATGTGAACTTAAAAGCTTACAGAATAACAAACAGTAGAAGAGAAACACTCCTCAGAAAGGGCCTGTCGAGCTGTAGCTTCTGCTTCAGCTTGATGGTACTTTTGACACCATATTCAAAAAGCCCTGCTTTGTTTTTTGACATTTGCCTAACCTGAGGGGTGAACAAAAGCACAAACCCAAGTAGAAGTCCCGATATAAAGGCTCCAATATTTGCGAAATTGTCAATGTATGGTAGCAAACCAAGGATGAAATTCACCACCAAAACTATGAAAAGTGCTGCTAGAGCTGCACACTGCAATCAACCAAAATAAAGATCAGAAAACTACAGGGTCAATAGGAGATAAGCCATAAGTTAACACAAGGAAAACAGAGTCAAGCACCTTGCTTGAGTAAACTTTCCAGTTCCAGAGAAGCCCCGAAAGCATTGTTCCAAGTAATCCAAACAGAGCACCGGATGAAGTAACCACGGGGCTATTTCGAACAAAAAGTGAACATACCAAGCTACCAAAACATGCAGAAAGTAAGTAGATTACCCCAATCCTCACTGTCAAGTCAAAAATGAAAAACAATAAGTTTTCAACCAAATGTTAGCCATTTTATTCATTCGATAAACGCAAAGGGTTATATGAGAGAGCAGCGTTCTTACAAGGTCCATAATCTCTCTCTAAGTGGATTCCAATGAAGATCATACAGCTGATATTGATGGCAAAGTGTATGAGCCCAGCATGCAACCAGGGGCATACAAAGAAACGCCAAGTTGGGCGGTTCTGTGCCAAAAATGCCCTTCGAAGTGCCCCAACTTTGTCTAGCCTGCAACATTACAATCATGATTTTCAGCAAGAAAACTAAGACCAATAAACTTAAGTATAGCGAGAACCTCAATTTTGCAAAAGCAAAAACTTTAGATGACAGTAATCTGCTTCAGTATTAACTAACTAACTGCAATCAAAACCATTCTTTTTCTTAGATAAAACTGCGAATTTCCTGCGCAAACAAAGTAAGATTACTAATCTTTTATCCATTGTTCTTAATTTGCAACTTATTTACCAAAACAATCATGGCAAGTGGTTATGAAATTAACTCTCATTAAAAAGAAAGTGGGTCATTAGATCGTTTCAATGAGAACTTATTCAAAGCACATTGACCAAGTAAACCCGAAAGGGGAAAAAAACACCTGGAAAAGAGCCATCAAGATACAAAGAGGAACACGGGAACTAAAACACCAAGAACTAAGAAAAACCTAAGAAGGAAAAAGGTAAAAAGTGAAATGGACTGACGTAGAAGCAGAGGGACCGAGCAGGGGATTCTCAGAGAGAGGCTGAAAGAAGACACTGCGAAGCGGGAAATAGTTGAAGAGAGTGGTGGTTATAAAAGCCACGAGATGGAGGATGACCACGAGAGAGATAAGCCATGTGTCCGACGCCCTCTGCCGGTAGCGTGACTTGAAGAACGGAAGCTTCCCTTCTGGCTGGTTATCGTTTTCGGGGTCGTCGATGGAAGAGGAGAATGACGACGGCGCTGGTTCTTGGCCTTGGGCCTTGATTTCGATCCGGGTATGTAGCTTATTGGCTGGGGTTTCCCCTTCCATTTGGTAGAGTCAACAGAAAAGAAAAAAGGTTTCTTTTATGCAGAGCAGAAAAGATTAGACTTTGATGTCCTTGCTGGCGGGGAAGATCCAACTGTTTTTTTCATTTTTGTTGCAGAGGTGGAGAGAGAAGGAAAATTTTCTCTTTCTAGGCGGTTGAGTTTGGCGGGAACTTTTTACCGCCGTCAGATGATTTTCCTTCCAATTTTGTTATCCGTTAATTTTAAACTATTTTTCCAAACGGCAGCGCGCGTCTGATTCAAAAATCAGAAGGCTGCATATTAGCAGAACAATGATCCAATATATTTCAGAATGCGTGCAATATTCCACACCGCGATAAGACTCGGACTATTTCGTTGTAACAATTTAAATTACAATTACAAGTGTGTTTTCATGCGAAATTGTGTTTATGATTATAGGTAGAATAGATGTTATTATAATAACCTGTGATAAATATTAAATGTAAAAATCGAAATCACAAGGATTCCCTGGTTGAACTCCCTGTGGAGTGGCAACTTACATTAAAGGTTCGTTTCTCGTAGGTATCATGTTTTTAAGTTTTAATTAATGCATCAAATATGCTTAATACCTAGTTCCAATAACTTATAAAAAAGTGTCAAAAATAAGGTAATCACAAGCTTGCTAGCATAATTCTCCAGCTTCCAAACAGATAGTACTATACAACACCAGTGAATCCAACTTCTGATGACCTAAAATTATTGTTTGATATACAGCATAAGGATTCATATTTACAAGTTTTATGCTCAAGAAGTTTCTTTCAAAGATTATAAGTGGACATATATATATATATATATATATATGTTCATACAACAAGACCTCCAAAAATCCATTTCCTTACCAGTTGAGGAACAAACTTTGGTGACTGCAGCCTAGATGAATTGGTGGTTTTCTAAGTTCTGTCTTCTCTACCAACTAGGTGGGTTCACGTGGACGGGCTGACCAAAGCGAACTGAGAGCACGTAGACGATGGAAGTATTCCCCCAAGGCAAGTAAACCTCGAGCTGCTTGACGGGTTGTTAGGATTCGAGCCATCTGCTGCAATGTCTGCTGGCGAAGGTGATCAGCCTGTTTCACGAGGAAGATCACATGCAAAATCCGGTAAACAAATGTAAGTCTTCAGGCCATATTAACATTCTAGACAACGCTTCCTCGGAAATAACATTCACTTTTAATTTGTTTATATATTTTTACAAGGAAACTTGGTGCGAGCTTATCCCCATGTAAAAGGGAGCCATGAGTTTTTTCCCAACCCCCATTGCCCTCGATTTCTCATTTAGAAGATTGAATTTGAAATATATTTAAGATCAAGAAATTAAACACCATTGATGGAAAGGAATTCATGGCCCGTGCGAAATGAATGGGTTCAGAGCAATTCATAACAACTTTGATGTAATGATGTCAAATAAAAGAAACAAAAATTTTGAGAATGAAAAGGTAAGGTCATACTTGATTTACAAAGCCCTCTAGGGCTTCCAATTTATCTATTGCAGCAGTCAGCTGAGCTTTGTAGGTTCCCGAACTCAAATCAGTCGCTACACTCTGGGCTAAGTTCTGCTGAAGTTTATCTATTCCTTGGGAAAGAGCATCTTCAGCTTGCTGAGACGATTGTTGAAGGTTACAAACCTCCAAATGTTGTTGATCAGTCAAGGGCTCAATTTGTGACATGACAACCTGTACAAACAGCATTCACAGTTTCATAATTCATGATCAGAAAATTTTGTTAAAAAAATTTCGATGCATCAGCCCTACAGTTGTTGGTTATCATAAGAAGTTATCAACCTCAGTAGGCAGCTCACATATGGCCTGGCCACGAATACACAGCGTCTCAAGATGATAGCATACAGTAAAGAATTCAATGGCTTGAAAATATCTGAATATAAATTTTAGCTAGCTAAGGACATACATACTTGTCTCCACCTTACTCTTTGTAGGAGGTGAAGCAATAGTTGATCTCGAATGACGAAATAGCATGCACTTATTTGTGCAACTTATTCTCACAATTTCATTAGGATATGGACATGCTGCTCAGAAGAAAATGTTTCCTACATGGACAGATCTCCACGATTCTACTCTCCGGTTTGCATTCTAGGTACCTTATGAGAGAATCTAGGATGAATTGTTCATTGCCAAGAAATACCCAAAAGAAAATTCGGTTGCATCTCTCTTCACACTATTGGTATTGCCTAATCATATGAAAATGCAATACTGGATTTCCTAAATAATATTTCAACAATGAAGCATGCTCAAAAATATTCAACAATAGAGGGATGATCAGCATAATTAGTAACCAATAACCGGAAAGAAAAAAAAAAAAGTTATATGAGATTAAGTATTACGTTTAAAAGCTCTGATGGACGGAATCCTCCAATCCAGTGGAAAAAACGCTCGGCTGAAGTTCTCCAAATGCCTGAGATCAAATAGAAGACATCTGCCTTTGCTGCATCCGCTTTCATGCGGAACAAACTGCAATAGTGCTTCAAGCTATTTTCTACCAGTATACGGAGCTCTATATCAGTAATGTGTGCTTGAAGTGCACTTCTAAGTTCACAAATCTGTTTATTTTGCTCTTCAACCCAGTGTCCATATTCCATCTCAAATGCAGTGATACCTGCAAATTTCAAATCAAACTATTCAAGAAGAAACCAAAATCTGGGCACTTGATATTTACATGAGATGTGTGATATTCCAATAGAAACATTTACTCATTTGTCACTAGAAGGTATAGCAGAAGGTAAAATATGTCTAGTTTCTCAAAAGCTATACCAAAGAAAACTCCCATATCAATCAAGAAAATACATTAACCGATGTCTTTTGCATTATCAGACCTTCGGACATCATTTCTAGTAAAAAAGAACACTATGCTAACATGTTTGGTAGAAACGTGCTCCTACGGTCCAGTCCTATCTACGAGTCCTAGCTTTATGGATAAGCTTCTAAGAAATTCTGATCAGAATATAGGAAACATAAAGAGAAATAGAAAATTTTTGGAATAATCTAATTGCATGAATGCTAATCCCTCTGCCAAAGATGGGAAAAGTAAAAAGAAACAGAACGAAAAGAAAAATATATGAGATTTGCAGCATGGAAGAGATTCTATTAACTGCAATTTGGATAAAGGAAAAGCATCTACTATGCAACAGCCATTTATTATTTACTAGCAATATGCAATATCCAAGAACAAAAAGGTTGTAAAGATATCATAGTGCTGAGCCTCATCAATAATTGATGAAACATTAGCGAGGAACTCGTACCAGTAATATAAGTTTTATTTGAGATTATAAATAAACTAGTCATCTACATTCAAATCAAGCAATATCCGAACACCAAAAGAATGAAAACTATCCAAAAAATTTATTTCAAAACTCCTATGTAAGACTATTCTAATTATACAACATGACTTTTACAAACTGATTACATGAAAGTATCCTAACTTCCATTTATGACCTTAGCAAAGAAAACCTTTGAACTATAATAAGGACATATATTATACAAGCATTAACAAGATGACAAAATACCGCTGACAGTAAAACAAATATTTTGCAGTGAATTAAGATGTCGGGAAGCTAAATGTATTCTGTGAGTCAATCTACAAAGCAAATAATGATATTAGAATCAGATTAGGTCACAAACCTGAGTTTACGGTTGCAGACAGTCCAAAATAACCAGTATCTGGTGCATTGCTTATGTATATACCCTGCATCAAAGCATTGCCTAATTGATCATATGCACCATAGTAGGAACCTATTTTTCTTGGAAAATAAAGAAATTCCTTGTTGATATAAGGTGAAAACATACTCGGATGAAGGTAAGAGAGAGAGAGTTTTCACTTCACCTGCTTCCTAGCTCTTTCAAGCTCTTGTTCCAATTGAGCTAGTTCCAAACGACTTGATTCTAATTGTTGAATATATGCCTACAAGATAAAATTAAATCAGTACTCATATATGTCTATACCATGAAATAACTCTCATAAGCAGATGCTTCGTATAGAATGTATTTTTTCTGTCTACCTTTTTCCGCAGACGACTTTTACGAGCAGCTTCACGATTTTGTGCCAGACGTCTCTGTATCTGCACATATTATGTATCTTTAAATAAAAGATAAATGCAATTAAAACAAGTAGGAGGTTCAGAAGAACAAATAGATTTAGAATATCAAACAGCCAGTACATGGCTGCAGAACAGGAACTACGTCGTTGGTGGAAAACTCAAGTACCCGTCAAAAGAATTGTTTTTACTTAATGATAACAGACTCAAATGATGTAATACTTGTTCTGATACTTCAACCTCAGGAAAGTATGATATGCCATATGATATGGCTTAAAGAGACATGAATAAATAGTGGACAGCAAAGCCGTCACTTGTTAAATGTTCTCAAAGGTGAGGATGGGTGTGTCGAGGAGAAAGAAAGAGATAAGGTAGTGCAAATTCATCACCTTATCTGTGGGCTTGTTCGTTTCTTGATCACTTCTGGAAGGTTCAATTTGCTCAGAAGATATATATTCAGCCTATGATTTAAAATCAGAACTATTCAATTATAGCCTGCAACTGGAAGAAAGAGCTTAAGCAACCAACTAACAAATAAAAACGAAAATGCAACTTCACCTTATTTTCTAGCCTAACATCCGTTTGTAAAATTGTGGATGATCCAGTATTTGGACTATCTTCACCGTTGAGGGTGTTGCCCCATCTGCTTATCTGGTTGACTTGCTTATATATTGCCATCCTTCTGGAAAGTTCAGTTGATGGAGAGCTCATTCTCTATCAAACAACTGGAACAGAACTAAAAAAACAGACAAACGGCTGATTCATTGGTTGATTGTCTTAAGCACCAAAAGAATGCATAACAAAAACAGCATGGAACTTTCCTTCCTAAAGTAGCAATCAAATCTTGGGCCAAGGACACACAGACTGGATTTCAACAATGCTCACACGATTTCCTTACCTCTGTCTACGTCATGGCTCGTAAAAAATACAGCCATACAAAAGCCTGCAAAGGAATATCACAACAAAAATCACCTCAAATATTACCAAAAGTGGGCCAAAAGTCTCAAGAACTACCAAGCAAAAATAGCAATGGTAGGAATAGCAGAAGCGATATGACAAAGTAACTAAGAAATAGCAAAGTGAGCCATATGTTGAAGTGGCAGTCTTTTTTTTTTTTTTTTTTAATGGAACAGAAGAGGGACCTAATGAATCGAGTTTTGTTAAGAGCCTCCCTCCCTTGCTAGAACTCATTACAAATACGGCTGTCTGATTAAGGTTTCATGTTTTCTCCAAAGACAATAAAAACCGTAGATCAGCATTATTGCATTTCCAGAGCCAAAATAAGGAATCAAAGCCACTTAAAGTTGAATCTAGTTTCTCAAATATATTGCCGACAGATAAATCTATATGCCTTAATCTTCCTCTTTAAAAAAAAAAAAAAGGCCAGTAGAGAGTCAACTTGATCAACTAATAATCAGATAAGAGAGTCAAGTAAACAGTCATTCACTTCACTATCAAGAACTAAAAATACAAGATAACCAACTCAAGTTTTACATTCAGTTCATGATCTTAATTTTAAAAGCAAGTGACTAGGCTCAGCTCATGCTCTTAAATTGGTACAACTTACGTGTTAAAAATTACAATCATCCACCAAGTAAACCAAAAAGATCCTACTTAGCCACCATATATTTACAAAGAATCAAAAGATATGAACATGGTCAGGTCAGCAATAACTCAAACACCACCCCAGCAGGCCAAAACCTACTTAAATAATGTGATCAAAGAAGGGCAAGCTAAAAAAAAGATTGAATCTTTCAAAAATTTCAACTTTCTCATAAACCCAAACAAAAACAAGCCAAAAAAAAAAGAAAATTGAGAAACTTTACTGACTACACTTAGGGATGAACCGAACTTCCAAAACCCAAAGTTCTTCAATTAAAAAAAAGCCCAAATGAACACTCAAAAAAAAAAAAAAAACCCTGTTGCTTCTGTAAAAGAACAGCACCTTTCCCACCACTCTTTGAAAGCAAACAAAGAATCCGAAATCCCAACCCACAAACATAAATACTTAATAAATAGTGATGAGAAGAAAGGAAAGGAAATAATGTGTGGAATTTTTTTATAAATTTTTTAAAACGCTACAGTCAAACGTTTACGTCGGAGTGTTCACACTTAAAGTGGAAAATATATATAAATACGTAGAGAAAAATGCCACAACTTTTAAAACGAAAAAGAAAAAATGCAGATAGCTTTTTATCCTACGCACCCTTCACTCTCTTAGCTTACGTCACTTATTACCTCAGTTTGTGTCAGCCTTTAACGTTCAAAGTTAACGTCATTTCCCGGGCAAAATAGTAACAAACGTTCCCAACCCCTTTGCCCGGCATTTTCTTGGTTGTCGTCCCTTGAGGTCCCACGTGGTAGAAAATAATTGGACGGTGTGTTCCAGGGTTGGTGTAGATAGCAGACAACCACTCAAGTCTTTTGTAGACTTCTACCGTTTTCTTCTTCGTGTACTTCTGTGTGATAATAAATTTCTATTCTCTAGAAACCAAAGAAAATTACTTTACTATAAATTATTTTATTCACAGCAAATAAATTTATGATAATATATATCTTTTACAATACATTAAAAGATAATTTAACAAATTTTTAATATAATTATAAAATAAAAAATTTTATTATTAATATATCAAATATGAATTCAATATTTATAACATTAAACAAGAGTTTATAAACTTTTATTTTGATAAAATAGTAATTTTTTTACTCAATAATATTTAAAATTATAATCTAACATATAAAAAATGAAAATTTTTTAATTTTTAGGCATTTGCGATGTATACTTCAACTTAAAATATTTTTTAAAACTTTAATTATTTAATTTTTCAACAAAATCATATAATTATTTTAATCCATTTATAAAAGAAAAAATATATATTTAAACTAAGAATTTTAAAATTTGATGTAAAAATTTTAATATAAAAATATAATTAATATTTTAAAATATAAGAATATAATTTTACAAGGAGTAGTAAATCAATAATTAGAGTGGCAGGGTACAGGCATTTGGAACATATTCCCCAATCACGACTTCTAAAATAATACAGCAAAGGGGAAAAATAGAAAAAGAATAATAAAAAAAGTTTTAACTTTCAAAGTTCAAAAATAGTTTTATATTAATGTTAATATTATATATAAATTTTAAAAAATTCTTATATAAATATAATTTATATAAATAATATCTAACTCCTTGGCTAGAACTTGCCCCTTTCTTTGTACCATCTCAGGTGTTGAAATTTCAAATATCAGTCAGTCTCTGTAGAATGTTAGTTGCATCCACACTGCTCTATTATTCCACTATTAATTTTTTTAAAAAAAATTAATAATATTATTATAATTTAATCATTAAAAATATTTTTAAAATTAATTTTTTTTAAAAATCTGTCTTAATAAACAAAGAAAACCTGCCAAGAAAAAAAAAAAAAAAAGGAAGTAAAGAAAATAGATTGCCAAGTGGCATATGAGCATTGAGACGTGGGGTATGGCTTTGTTAAGCTTAATTCATTTATCACAAACAATTAGGATATTACCAACTAATCAAACTACCTTTTGAACCAAATATTAGTTCCCAAATGTACTTCGTCTAGTTAAGCTGAGGTTTACGGAGAGGATCAGAAAGGATCTATGCAGAAATAGGTAAAGACACCCGCTGTAAAAATGCGGTCACGTGGAAGTGACTTCTTGACCATTCTCATTAAAAAGATTTGCTGATTGGGATACCATAATTACCATAAATAATTTAATTACATTTTTTTAAAAATTTATTATATATAACATCATCAAATACTATTACACTTATTTCTAAAGATAATTTTAAGACACTTTTTAGTAAAATTTATTAAAAATACACGTACAAAGATAAATAATTTTATCTAATGGCCACTTTTGATTTTTTTTTTCTTTTACATTCATTACGTAATTTTTGCTGAATTTAAGATAAAATATTACATTAATTACACTTTATATTTATATTTATATTTATATTTATATATATCATTTTTATCAATGTCATTAAGTATTGTTTAACATTTTTTATATATTATAAAAAATAAAATAGTATAAAACTTTATTGTAACAGAGCTATCTTTTGTGGTTAAATTGAATACACATATAAATAAAGAAATTGATTGATATATTTTTTAAAAAAAATACATAATTTTAAAATTTTAAAATCATATGAACAATTTTTTTTTAAATTGTTATAAATTTTATATATTTGTAGAAAATGTATCTATATACCATTTTGGCCCCGAAGCAATAATTAAATGTTTAATTTGTTCACTAACATCGGTCTAGACAATTCACCACGCCGGGCACTTCCTCTTGGACTTTCTATTTTTCTTTTTGATAAAAGGAAATGGTTTGAGAACGTTTTTCTAAAGAAAGCTCAACGTCACTTCTTAATTAAAAATTCTTCTTTCTAGCACAATTCTCCCTGGAAATCAGCTCCAATGGCTGGAAGATTTAGCTAACTAGCTACAGGTATAATAATGCATTTGACATTTCATCAAAAGGGGAACCAATTACATTTAAACAACGTCTCACTTATCTCCAAACAATGAAAATAAATTTCAAAGAGCTTGAGAATCACTCTTTTCTCCTACTTCAGCCAACACAAAGTTAGGCATAGATTAGATTTCAGTCATAGTTTCTTTTCTTTCTTTTTATTTACCTTTCAATGGAAGTTATGCTCACAATGAATATTATTAAGTTAAAAAAAATATTGATTGAACCTTTCCTGTTTGACGGGCAAAAAGTGCAAAATATAAGCCGTTATACAAATATTTCCAGAGCAGTCTTGGAGAAAGTAATCAACTGTTTGATTCTAAATGTGGGGTTTTTTTTTAAGAAGAAAGCTACAATTAGAAGGTAAGAAAAAGGATCGATTTTAAATTTATTAAATATTATTTTTATAAAAAATAATTATATGAATTAATAAGATTAATTTTTTAATTTATTTTTTTCAATACATTCCTCTGGATGTCTTTTATGGATTCTATTCTATATATGCTAAATTTAGTGGCTTGAAAACAAGGAAAGATTTGAAGCCAGTGGAATTGCTTTTACTATCAGTTTATTTTTTCTTCTTTTTCTTTCATGTGGTGTGGCCAAAAACTGGAAGTATAAAAAGTGCAAATGTAAAGTGGGAAACCCAATTAGATTCGCAAAGTGGGGTATCTCAGAATTCGAAAGGGATTCTTTGACTCATTTGTAGCCAGTTAACAAAAGAAAACCCGACGAATATTCTCACGTGCCAATGCACGACTGCTGGCACTGGATTTTGCCGTTTAGAGGGCTATGATGAACGAAAGATTTTAACTAATTTGTACCTAGAGTTTGTCGATTGTTATCTTGTTATGGGCAGCCCTTGGAGCAAATTATAATCAAGATTCGTCAAAACTGATCGAATGTCACTCTCTCATCCTGTCATTGGGGCAAAATTTGAAGGCTGTCATTCGAGTCAAATGTCACCTTTTCAATTCTGTCAATCTTGGTTAGATTTCCTCCCAACATATCCCACAAAAAGGCTACAAGAAGATCAACAGCTGTTCAAAAGGTTTTAGTCTCAAATGCCCCATCTTCTCCAAACGCATATTTACAGACACCATGCTTTGTTTGAACGCATGCTGCATTAACTTTTGCTCCAAAATTTTGGGACCATATTGGCATTTTTAGAAGATGTGATTATGTTTTCTATATGTCGGTGAAGTTTTCAAATTTTACATGCGGATGTATCTTGCTAATGAGTTGAATATGATATATGACCCTGAACATGTTGTAGATACAAAATTTGAGAATTTGACTAATCTTAGGGCAATGCTCCCATAAGGCCATAACTTTTTTTGCATTAATTTAAGCTATTTGTATAATTTATCTAATGGCAGTGGAAATATAATTGTTTGCCTTGAATCCTGAAATCCAAACAAAAAATGGGGTTTCAATCTTGAAATGGGCCTCCTTGGCTGACAACGGAAGCTAAAGTGATGTTTAAGAAGTGAGCTTAGCCACCAGAAACAAATGAAAGGGTTGAGATGGGCGCAAGATGCCAAGCTCCTCCCTGACCCCGCCGAGAACTTCCAGATTTAACAACCTTAACGGTCAATGAATTGTTCATTTAGAACCCCTTCAAAAAAAGGAAACTTGAAAAGAGGGTGATGGTAATGAATGAACTTAATTGTTGTTCGGGTCTTGACTCTGTTTTGGGGGATGGAATATCCCAAAAAATTAGCAATGAAATCAGGTATGGCTGTTGAGATGAGTAATCTTTTTTCACTCTCTTAGTATTTTCTCTCGCATACACTCTAAAAATAGGATTCTCCTCAACAAATTCACATCTGCCAGATCGTTTCCAACGCCTTCTTTCAATCATGCTGGCGGTTCAGATTTTACCCTTTACGTGCCTTTCACTTCTCAACTTCCATCTACTCTCAGGATTTTTCAGTTTCCCCATATTTTCTTCACAATTTGATGCAAACCCTCCTCTTTTTTCCTTTTTTTTTTTGTTTGAATGTCACTATATTTTCTCTACTTGAAACTGTTTATGGATCCCATTTAGAGCAGTATTTTACTTTAAGTGATAGTATGCCTGATTTGTCAACCCAACCCTGATCTGAATTAAACTTGACGGTCTTGAACTGTTACTGATCTAGGAAGGGAAAATTCGGTTCATTGGGGGTTTTATTGATTGATTACTGTATGGAAGATAGATTTATGATGTCTCCAAACAGAGCTGAAGGACAACAATGTCCGCCACCTCTGGCTACTCAGACTAGTTCTTTATATAACCTCACTTTTGATGAGATGCAAAGCCAGCTGGGAAAGATAGGCAAGCCTTTGAACGACATGAATTTGGATGAGTTGCTGAGAAGTTTGATAGCTGTTGAAGAAGGAGGATTGGTACAAAACCCATCATCTTCTTCTTCTTCTTCATCGTCATCATCTGCTACTGCTGCTTTCTTTCTTGGGAATTTCAATTTGAATGGAACATTAGGTAAGAAAACTGTTGATGAGGTTTGGAAGGAAATCGTTAATCATGGCAATGTCAATGCAATGGATAACCAATTTGTTCAACAGCAATTGACGCTCGGAGAAACGACGCTGGAGGACTTTCTTGTTCGTGCCGGTGTTATCAACGGCGAGGTTCAAGATAGCGTCCTTAATCCGCAACAGTTTATGGCAATCGATCCGATGGCAATGGTTTCACAACAAGCTGATTGGCTGCAGTTCCAAATGGCTGCTGTTCATCATCATCATCATCAGCAGCAGCAGCAGCAACAACAAATGACAATGATGGATTCGAATTTCAATGTTCCAGAGTCAGTTTATGAAAACCAAGTTGTAGATGTTGGGTACCCGGACAACCAACTGGCTCTTACGATGCCAATGCCTGCAATGTCAGCAACATCTTCAGACTCTCAGTCAACTGCTGCTAGGAAGCAAAGATACTCAGATGTGATGGAGAAGACGATCGAGCGAAGGCAGAAGAGGATGATCAAGAACCGCGAGTCAGCAGCAAGGTCCAGGGCAAGGAAGCAGGTTGATATATATATATATATATATATGTGAAATCTTTTGTGAACTTTAAAAAGAAGTATATATAGATATGTGGTCTTATAATATGCATTGACCGTCCATTTGTTTTGTAAATGCAGGCTTACACCAATCAATTGGAGCTTGAAGTAGATCAGTTAAAGAAAATGAATAGCTGGCTCAAAAGGCAAAAGGTGCCTTACTTGAACCCTTCTTCTTCTTCTTTCGTTTTTTTTTTTTTTTTGGTAGGGGAAGTATATACTTTAAGCAATATATATTTCAAAGTCAGTACAGTAGTCTTCAAGTATTGCCGCAAGGTGATCGTTGGCTAGAAATTTTAGCTAGCTTGCTCTTAATTGTAGGATCGTGTACCATGTTTTCTTGGATTGGATGGCTTTAGGGTTGAGAATTTCTGTCTACATTTGTTAGCATTGTCTTTCTTATTCACTTCTGGAAACAAGTCTTCTAATTTTTTGTTAAACATTGATGAAATTAACAAAAACTGGGAAATAATAAGGTATGCCCGTTCTCAGGACTTTTTTATCTTCTTAAAACAGAAACTGGCTTGAGAAACAAAACAATTCAGTTTGGTTTTCAGAAATGTTTTCAAGAAATAGACTTCTCAAAATCTGGGGTTTTCAACTCATTTAAACAAAATTTTTGGGGTGTTCGAATGAGTTTCAAAGAATTGTTATCCCTACAGCTTTAAAAACATCGAGTAAGCTTTCATGACTTAAAACTTCAAGTCCATTTTAAGTGTCAACTCTTTCAACCTATTTTAAGATTACTGCGAGGAAGGGAGTTTATAGCCCAACTCATACCCTGAACATGGGGCACATTCTTTTGAGGATCAATGTCATAGTTTAATTCGGGGGAGCCTTGTTTTCTCTTTTAATTTCTAATGTTGTCAGCATATAATGTTTCATCTTAATTAATCAAAGCTATTACATAGATTCCAAATATAGATTTCACTGCTGAAGAGAATTTCCAACATGTTAGGAGTAATGAGATCCTGTAGGGTGAAAAAGCTTGGCTGTATATTTTCAAATTAACTTGTTTGAGGGGTACAGAAGGCTCTCCCGAAGGGAAGATGTACACTAGTCCTAGTCTTAGAAATTAAGAAATGAAGCACCCCAGCTTGTAGCTACGACAAATACTCAGACATAAATATTAAGGTATAATCTTCTAAATATAAAAAAATATTTAAAAAAACTTAAATATAATAATATTAAATATATATCCGTATCTAACACTTTACCTTCGAGTCTAATTATCATAGCGCGCATAAGGTTAAAATATAGCTTGTTGAAGGTTTTTTCATAGCCATATTGTTGTAATCTGGTTTTTTCATAGCATAAGAAGTTTTCTTTGCCTCAAGGTTAGCAGGGCAGCACAACAGATTGTGTTCTCATTTTGAGATATATTTCTCATACTTCCTAGAAACTGCAAACCCAAATTTAAATTTTGAATGTTTCTATGAGCAAGCAGCCTATCCACGTGGCTGGTTGCTCTTTTTTTTTTTTTTTTTTCTTTTTTACTTTCTGATTGCATTAATTTCAGACCGAGTTAATTCAGATTATTTTTACTTTTTAATTTTTGTGTTATTTTTAAATTTAGATCATTTTGAGTATAATTTATTTGAGTTTGAGTCACACTAAATTTAATTGGATTCAAAAGTTATTTTGAATTCGGGTTATTTTAAGTTCAAGTCAATCAGATTTAATATTCAGATTAATCAAATAAAACTGGCATTCACGTGTCACATGCTCTTCTTTTTTGTTTTTAAATTTTTATTATTTTAGTTTTCTTTTCCTTAAAAAAATAGAATGAAAAAAAAAATGAAATTCAGGCTTAACCATATCAAGTACTTAAATTTTCAAGTCATTTTTCGAGTTCAAGTCGTTCCAATTTCAGGTTAATTCAAGTTCAAGCCACTTCAGTTTCAGGTCATTTTTTGGTTCAGTTCATTTTAGATTCAAGTCAATCTAGTTTAATACTAATAAGGTTCAGTTCATTCTAGATTCAGACCATTTTAGGTTCGAGCCAATCAAATCTAACACTCGAGTTAATTAGGTTTAACATTTGAGTTTTTTGGAGTTTATTTTTTTTTTGGGAGACATTTCGCGTTAACTGTTAGGGACATTACGAGTTCTGGTTATTTTATATTCAGGTCATTTTGGATATGGTTTATTTCAGGTTGGGCTATTTTTTGGTTCAAGCCATTCTAGTTTCTGATCATTTCGTCTTTGGGTCATTTATGAGTTTATGTTGTTGACTTTTTTTAGCCAAAACAAGTTGGGTTGGGTTCAGGTCCGGATAGCTTGATTGGATTTTGGGGGTTTGAGTCAAAATTAAACGATGTAGATGAAAAGATATCCATAATTCATATATCACATCATTATTAAATTTTGTTTTTTTAGGCGTGGTTGACAAGACTACTATTTTTTTTTTTTTTTTTTTTACTTTCATTCGTTTATGGCTTTTTGATTGAAAAAAATAAAATGTTAAATATTTTCTAATATTGTTCTTATGGATTTTTTTTTCTATTTTGGTAAAAAGCTTACTTTTTTGTTGTATAAACCATATTTTCTTAATTATGATCTATATTTTATTTCTTTGATCATTCCATAAAATATTAATATTTTGATACTTTTAAGAACACGGTTTATAATCTTTGTTTAGAGTATGTGTTAATTATTGACAATGTTAGAAGTTAGATTTCTGAGTATTCAAAAATGAATCTTTGCTTAGATAATTATTTTTGTAATCCACCTATGTGCGTTGAAATTATTAACTGAAGCTAACTTAATCTAATTAATCATTCTTCGTACATTTGTTTATGCCTATGAATTAGGTAGTTGCTTAAAGAAGTGTTAGTAGATTTTTTAACGGATTTTATTTTAGCATATTGTTTATTTATAGTCTATATATTATCATTTTTATGTGATTTTCTTTTAAGAAATTGAACGTGTCATGTAAAATATTAAAAATTAAAATAACAGTACTCCAGATAAAAAATGTTTTAAAAATTTGACTTCAAATTATGTTATTACATCAAATTTTTATTTAATTATTTAAATTTTAAATTAATATTTATATTCGTTCTCAATGAAAAATGCAGGAAAGTAGATAAGTTGCGGGTATTTACTCTAATATATATAAA
Organism: Adansonia grandidieri; assembly: GCA_038382065.1. Classification (NCBI taxonomy): domain Eukaryota; kingdom Viridiplantae; phylum Streptophyta; class Magnoliopsida; order Malvales; family Malvaceae; genus Adansonia; species Adansonia grandidieri. Next base: position 490,552 of record JBBYHK010000018.1, on the reverse strand, counting down.
TATTATATATATATATATATAATATACAGGAAAATGTTACGTTTGACTCTGTTTTACAAGTAAGACATTTACAGATTTTTAGCATCCATAAAAGGTTGGAATTGAACTGTGACTAGCCACTTTTTTTTTTTTTAACAGGAAGTGGAGATGCTTCTGTCCTCAAATACAAATGATCCTCTGCCGAAGTACCAGTTGCGGCGTACCAGTTCAGCTTCATTTTAGCGTATCTGTTCATTGGTTTGTTAGGTCATTTTTAGCCTGTCTGTTCATTCTTTTTTCATTCAAACTTAAAGAAACTGTTTTTTTTTTGTCCTGATCTGTTTTCAGATTGGACTGAGCTTTCCTTTTCTTGGAATATTTTACTTAGATATCTCAAATTATGTTGGTCAGATTTTTAATTTTTTTAAAAAAATATTTATATTTGATATATATTTATAAATACATATAAAATTATAATTTTTTAAATATATAAATTTTTATAAAAAATTTAAATATATCTTTATTGATTACATTAAATACATATTTATATTTAATATTTATATATGAAATTGGCAAATTTGTCTTTTCTCTTCGATACAATAAGGCTCCCTCAACAAATCTTAAATAATCTGAGTACATTATATTATTTATTATTTTGTTCGATTACAGTTCTTTTCATTACTTTGATTGTCCAATCATTTGAAGTTATCATTTAATTTCTTTATACTGCTTTGATGGACCCTCACACAAAGAGCATATTCTAAGCAATGATCGTGGAACAATCTCATTCTCCACTTTTAAAGAGTATGCTAATCGAATATAAATATATATTATTAAAAATAATATTAAATATGAATATTTATTAAAATAAAAAAAATTCAAATAATGTAGGATGTTGAAAATAGTATTATCATTGAAATTAAAATAAACATACATAGAATAGAAGCAGAAATTCAAGCTTAAGTGATGCGTAGGAAAGAATAAAAAAAAACCCTCACCCAATGTGTCTTTTAGAACAAATGCCAACACCAATGCCCACTTAATTTCTGTTTTATTTCTTTCAAAAATTACAATCTTTCTTCGCATGACTATTAGCCCATTTCCGAGATATAACATACAAAAATTTTAGTTAAAAAAAGCCATGAGTAAATAATTAGGAATAAAGTTTCACATTGTTGTTGATATTTAAGTTTGTAACAATATCATGAACTTCAAAAAAATTGAAATATTATAAGCAAATAGGAAAATGAATCAGATATTTAAAAGGGAAATGTAAAAGACAAGTCATCACCCATAAGGTTGTTTTTAAAGTATATTCACTCACAGCCCTTAGATTTAGCAAGATCGATGGTTAAAAAATAGAGAATTAAAAAGTTTTATGTTGATACTAGATTATATCACATTGATTAACCCACTTGTGGGTAAACAAATATATATATATATATATATATATGAAGATTAGTTTTTATTTAATAGAATAGTCTATTTATTAAGAGATCAATAATTTTGTATAAAGGTAATAGTTTTTTAAGAGATAAATGAGTGATAATTTTTTTAATTATTTTATAAAATATATGTATAAAAATTATAAAAATTTAATTTTTTTAATTTTTTAACTGAGTTAGTATTAATTAAAATGCAAAAATTGCCTTGAAACTTTGTTAATATTAATCCAAACATATACATTAATATGTAAATGAGAAGATAATATTATTTGAATATTCTCAAGAAAACATAATCTCTTGCAAAATAATAATAATAATAATAATAATAATAATAAAAGCAAAAGAGGAATAAAAGCCAACGAGAATGGTATAAATAGGGGTGGCAAAATAAACCCGAACCTGAAAACCCGCCCGAAAAAACTCGAGCCCGAACCTGATTTGACCAAAAAGTCAACGGCCCGAACTTGAAAAAACCCGAACCCGAATGGCCCGAACCCGAAATAGCCCGAACCCGAAATGACCCGAGCCCGAAATGACCCGAACCCGAAAAAACCCGAACCCGAGCCCGACCTGAACCCGAACCCGAATTTAATACTAAAAATA
>JBBYHK010000018.1:414394-488425 GCA_038382065.1 Adansonia grandidieri | reverse complement strand
TTTTCGAGCCAAACGGGGCCAAATTTGTGCCTAGCTTAGAATTTAAAATTACGTAAAAGTGATTATATTTAACATAAGATAAAAAAATTGATGTAAACTATACTTAAACCCGAACCCGACCCGAACCCGAACCCGAACCCGAATTGGCCCGAACCCGAATGGACCCGAACCCTAATGGACCCGAATCCGAAAGAACCCGAACCCGAATGGACCCGAACCCGAATCAGCCCGAACCCAAAAAAATCTGAACCTAAAATGACCCGTCCCGAACCCGCCCAAACCCGCCCAATTGTCACCTCTAGGTATAAATATCGAATCCTATTCCCAAACAACAAAAATTAAAAAAAATTAAATTAAATTCATTTAACGAAGACTTTCATTTCTCAAGTCTTTCAACTGTACCCTTCCGCATGTGTTTATCTACCTTAACATTGGCTCAAAACTTTCACATAGAATAATAATAATAAAAAAAAATTTCTCTCACCTTCTTGTCCATGGATCATCATCAAACGGCCAGCATTGAAACAAACACCTCGAAGCCAAACTTTTGTTAATGTTTTGTAGCAAATGAGAAACCTTAAATCTTTACCGTCCCCTGTTCTTATCAGTTTCAAGTACTCTGCCTACTCTCTCTCTCTCTCTCTTTACAAAATTGTCATTTCTTTTCCTTTACTTCGCTCTCCCAACTCTCAAATTTCTCACGTTTTCTCTCATATTCGTCAGCTTTCCTGGAAAATTTCCAAAACACCCAGAATTTTTTCAGGTATACTTTTTTGTCGTTTTCGTTTTAACTAGCGTTGATTGTTTCCGGCAAAGACACGGACATATCCTCCTCTGTCAGAAGTCTTAGTCTTTCTATTATTCTGTTTTTGGGAGAAAACTGTGTAGATCTGACGGTTGATATAACCGTTATCAGATCTAACGGTCACATGATTGACGTTATTGATATGTTGTTGCCCTCACGCAGGAGGGTATCCTTTTTTTCAGTGTGCCGTTCAAATGGGGACCAAAAAGGTTTCCATTGAGTTGATTTTTAGCCAGGTTTTGCTAGCGTGTGCATGGAGAACCCTACTTACTCTACTCGCTTCCTCAGCTACGCTTCTTCAACCTCTACCTTTTTCGCCTAAAGTAAGTATCTTAATTACAGTTTAATTCCTTGAGTTTTTTTTTTTTCTAAAAAAAATTATATTTAATATATCGATTGAAAATTAAATTTTTTAAAAAATAGTATGAATAATTTTGTTTAAATAAGATAGCATCGTCTTATTTGTTCCATGTATAAATTTATACTTTGTTGATATTGTCAATGTATTATGTATAAATCTGCTCTATGATTTACACTGGAATTCTTTTGTTAGCATTAGGTTTGTTTTTTTTTTTTTGGGGGGGGGGGGGTTGCTACCTTGCGCTGTTGTTAGTGGCGTACAATGTTCGGAACTGAAATGGAAACGTTTATGTAAAGTTCAGTTCAGTTCAGTTCCGGGGATTTTGTTCTTTGTGGACCCCATATATAAATAAATATGCAATTATGTAATTATAGGTAAAGAAAATCTTACGGAAAGGATAGATTATTGGGCTTGGATTTACATGGCCATGGATCAACGGCCCCTTCTATATTAGTCATCAGGGAAGAAAAAGAGAATCCTAATGAACCCAACATGTCCATTGGTCCAAAAAGAGAACCCAAAAAACAAATGATTATTGTTTGTTTCTGTAGCATTTTATTGGTTTATAATGCTTTTGCTTGATTTAATAGTTTCGGGATCTGCTTGAGCGGTTGATAGCAACCCAGGGTGGAAGCCAAGAAAAGTATTGGGGTAATGGACATGAATCTGAAGCAGTTGACGCTGAGGGAGATGCAGATGAAGGCAATGATGATGATGGTGTTGGTGGTGGTGGTGGTGATGGTGGTGATGGATATGGAGAAGGCGATGAAAGAGATCCTTCTGAAGGTGAAGATGGAGGAAATGATCATGGGATCAATTCTAATGACGTTAGTGGAAACTCCAAGAAGGGAACTGATGGAGGGGATGAGGAAAATGGAGAAGAGGAAAATAACGATGATGATGACGGTGGCGGTGGCGGCGCCACCGATGATGATGATGATGAGCCGGAGGAGGAGGAGGAGGAGGGGGAAGATGACCATGACGATGAGCAGAATGAAAATGGCAATGAGGAAGAGAAAGAAATTGTAGATGATGAAGAGCCTATAGATGAAGAAGATGAAGAGGATGAAGAACAACTGATTCAGCCACCCAAGAAGAGGAAGAAGTGATCATAATAGATTTTTTTAGACTTCTTTCTTTCCTTTTTTGTTAGTTCAATAATGCAAACTAAGTTCTTTAACCAAAAACAGTGCAGTTAAGTGATATTCTTAGAACTAATAAGAGATTGATGACGCAAATGCATGCCACTTCCTTTGCTAACAAAAGATTTTAGAAAATATAGTCAGCTTCTAAAAATTTTTGTTGCTTCATTTATATATTTTTTTTCAGGGAAAATAGTTGCTTGCTCAACAAGCAGGTTTACAGTGGATTTTGGCAAGAACAATGAGGTAGAGTTATTGAATCATGCATGCCTACAATTACTTAGAGCCGAGGGGCAACTGACTCTGAAGCTTTGCTCGAGATGATGCATGAAGATTGCATACAGTTTTAAATATCATTCAGGCTACAATTTTTTATTGAATTAAATACCAAGTGGTCTCGTTTAGCCTTTATCAATGTGTACACCCCTCAACTCAAACGGGTATTATATGAGTGGTAAGACACACTTAAAAAAAAATAAAATTCGAGTTCATATAAGTATACTTTTAAAGATGAATAGTTACAGATCTTTAAATATGATTAGATGAGGAAACCTAGATAAAAACTAAAAAAAGTTTACATTCTCATAGATCTTCGAACAAGTTCAATTTCAAACCGTAAAATGAACAAGAACAAAAAAAAAAGGAAAAAGTCTACACCCTCAAATGGTTAGTTTAACCTACATGCATATTGAGCAAAGACAGTCTGGAATGGATCATAGTGCAGTGTCATTTTGCCCTTCATGTCTCTTTGGTTCAGAAGCAATTAACATTCAATTTCATTTGTCTAAAGAAATAGTTTTTTACTTTATCTGCTTGTGCTATTTCATTATCATATAAGTTAATATGATAAGAAATTTGCATAAAGTCTTTGCAAGACATGCCATAAGATTATTATGCCTTCGAATTTATCCGTATATAAATTTATTAAATAATCGTTGGTAGAAAAATTATGTAAGTAGGAGAATATTTTACCCAATGTTATTGTTTAGACTTGTGTGTCAAATTGAGATGGATAGAGATAGCAAAGTTGATTTGAACCAAAATACATCTGATCCAATATAAACTTGAATTAACTTAAATAAAAAAATATTTAAATTCAAATATAGTTAAAAGATTAATAAAAAATGTTTTAAAATTTAATAGATTTAATTTTTTAAAATCAATCATTCGGACCAAAACTCCATAATCTATATCTATATCTATATATATAAATAATTTTATTATTAACTTTATAAATTTCAAATTCAAAATAAACTAAATCTAAAATAACTTAAATTGAAATCCAAAAAGTATGTTAAAAAAACCATCAAACCCTAATTCAACTTCCCAAACATATATGAGTTCAACTTCATATTACATAGGCTGCATTTGGATTGAAAAGCACCCCCGATACATTCTATCCATAGCATCATGGGGTAAACCTCCCTTACCACGGAAAAGGTCATCTGTTTGGAAGAAGTTTTTACTTCACCTTTGGGAATATTTTCTCATTTTTATTTTTTTTCTTTATTACTTTTTAATAAATATTTAACTATTTAAGTAGTAAATAGATTTATATTCTTGATTTTTTAATTTTTTTATGCAATTTTAAATTTTAATTTTTAATTAAAATTTTAAAGGTATTTATTTTTAGAAATTCTTTCAAATTTATACTACGTCAATATTTTTTTAGTAATTTTTTTAATTTTAAAATATTAAATAAAATTAAAATATATAAAACACATAAAAGATAATAAATCATTAAATATTATTTTATTAAATCTTTAATTTATGTAAATATATTATTATTAATTATATATAAATTTTAATCTAATAACTATAATAATTATTTTTTCTTTTCATTATAATTTACTTTAGCTTCATTATTGTAATTAAATTTAATATATATCTCGTCATTATAATAATTTATTTAATAAAATAATAAATAATTTTATTATTATTATTATTATTATTATTTTTAATTCACCAAAATTAATTTTATTACTAAACCAAATGGACCGTAAATAAAATTTAAAATTTGCTCGGGGCCAACGGAGCCAACTCAACAAAATCTAAAATCTGTCTGGAGCCAATTAGCCAACTCAACAGTCCCGTATCTATAGAAAGTCAAACTCAATTGAAGGCTTGCCACTGTCAGTCTTTAAAGCTTGGATATACCCCAAAAAGCTAACTGCCTGATATATATTTTTTGCCACCAGGTTTAAAATTTCTTTATGCGTTTTGTTATATGACAATTTTAAATACCATAATATAAATATAATATATAATAAAATAATAAAAATATAATATAATATATATATTAAAAATTTTATAATATAAATTACTAATATATTAAAATTTATAAATATAAAATATTTTTAAATATATTTTATAATATAATAAAATATATAAATATGATACTAATATATAAATTGTGAAATCTAATTTTGTTCATTTCGTCTTCTTTATTCAACGAGACGAACGTTCTAAGATATTTTTTGAGAGCATTTAACTTATATTTTTTTTACTATAATACTATAATTATCTAATTATAATAAAAAATTATATAAAAATTTATTACTTATAACTATAAATTTTATATAAACTTTTTATAAACGTTACATAACTTTAAATAACAATGGATTAATTATAATATATTTACAATAAATAATATACTATCGTCTTTTCTAAGATAACAAACAGTAATAGATTGCAATTACGTCTCCTCACTCTCACAACGTCCATTAATATGGAAAACACTCGCGCAGATTCATCGATCTAATCATAGTTATAAACAGTGCAGCTACGACGGTTGATGGCTTAAAAAGAAAGCAATATTTTCGTTCTTTAATATCACGTCCCCATGATGAACAAAATCGAATGACGACCTGGCAACAAATCTGTACTCTATTAATCATACTTCGTTTTCTTCTTTTTATGAAAACCTTGACCTTGACGATTTAGTATTTGCCAGAAATATTTTTTTGACTACTCAAAATGTGGCCGTAATCATATAAAATATTGCTTAGATTTTATGATTGTTTTTCTCATAAATTATTAAACTTTTAATTTTAGTGGTTAATGTTTTATTTTTTTTTTATAAAAAAAGTAATAATATTATAATGATGTATTGAGAAAGAAAAAAAATATTTAAATTCAAACTCAAATTCAACATGTCATTCTGATACATTTTTAATCATTAAACATTGACATTTTTTTCATATATTACTTTGATTAATGATTGTTTTATAATTGTTTATAAACAAATAATTTGTTTTTTTTTTCTTTTTCATATTTGTAGGCTTAAATACCCTCGTTGAAAAATGAAAGAAAAAAGATATAGGGTAGTTTAGTTTTCGACATTTGGCTTCCAAGGAGTAGATTGACTGTGATGGCTAGCTACCAACTAACGAGAGAATCTGATAATCGATGCGCCATGTTTTACAATTACAAAAACACAAAGGCTTCATTACTTTTCATAAACTTGGAACTATTGTTATGCTACATATTGTATTTTTTTTCACCAATAACTTCTGACAAAGCTACAACACAGCATGTTACAAACGAATGATTATTACACACAAGCATGGGCAAAGATTGCATTATTTGTTCATACTTGAAGCACTCGTCAGATGAACTAAGATCATTAAGTACTGAATGGCTTATAGTAGCTAACTTCTTTTAGTGTTGTAAACAGGATGCTTGTTTGTCTTGGAAATGTTTTATGTTCGAACGAAAAGTGGATGGATCGATGTCCTTGGCATCCTAGACGATCCCTTCATTACCCGCTAAGATTGCGTATTTGTCTTTCCTTGTAAGATCGGTACACTCGAATCCTAAAGCTGTCGCAATCAGGTTTTGCACATGGTTGGCAACTTCAAATCTTGATTTCCCTCCGGCTTTATGCGTTTGCCAACTTGGTAACTTGTCTAGAATCTTGACCAAGCACGTAGGGTTTGGATTCATGAGGTTAAATGTTGAGTCTAAACATTTGATTCCTGTAGCTGTTGATCCATAGAACATGCTGACCTGCAATTTTATAGCTACGGGAATTATTTCATCAGTAATCTCTGCAAATAATGGACTAAATCTTAGCAGATAGGGCTCTCTGCAAGTGGTTCCTTCGGGGCAAACTACCAAGTCACCATTGCTCAAAAGCTTCTTCATCATTTTCCCATCTTTCTCTCGATCTCTCGTTAACCGGACCGTCTTGATCGGGGAAATCACCTCGGTATACCTACTAATGCTATACGTCACAGCAGAGACAGGCTTCATGAGAACTAGAGTTACATAAAGCGGGTCTAGCAAAGTTCTGTGGTTGCACACATAGAGCACGCCTCCTGGTTTTTCTTCACCATTGATCGACGCAACGCTAGATTCGGCTTTCGATACGGTGTTTATCATCCCTGACAAGGCCAACAAAGGAATAGAAATTTTGTAGGGTAATGATGTGAAAACAATGATTCTGATGGCGTGCACAAGGAAGCCAAATGGAAGCCAAATGAACATAACTAAGGCGGCTAATGGAGTTGGCCTAAAAGCCAACCTCCCATCATGGAAGATCAATGGCTTTAGATATCTTTTCCTTGGAAGGACTTGCCAGTTCTTCTTTTCTGCCTCAGTCACCAAGTAAATTTCCTGTTGCAACATGGATTTTTGTTTGAGCTCCTTCAATAAAAAATGTAATAATCCGAAGAACAAAGAGGGGGGGGTTGAGAGTGGGCTGAATAGTGGGACTTTCTACCTTGCAATGTGAGAAAATTTTCTGGTCATGTTGAGATTTTCTGAAGCAACCTAAACCAATGTTATTAGACATTTTCTGGTTTAAAAAGGGTGCAGCATCCGATATTTCCTCCATTAAACCCAAGAAGTACCCACGAAACTCCTTCAACTCTCTTGCAACAACCGCATCAATTCCCAAATAGTCTCTTAAGAACCATTCAACCATGATTCTAGGCATTCCAGACACAGCCACTTTTCTTTTATACTTCATCACTACATCCAAGCCTTCACTACCAACATCTTCCAGGAAGAACTTGGGCAAAATGGCAGTCCCAGCTCTAAACTTCTCCTTCTTAATACCAACAAAGCTGACAAAAACCAGAACCCTCAGTCCAACCTCCTCGCCAACCAACAAAACAAGAGGATATAAAATAAGCAAGATAAGAGCTCTAAACAGCCCTCCAGCTTCAAAGGCCACCAGCATGAAGTAAGGAAACAGTGAATTTGACTTCAAAAGTACACCCTCCAAATGAACTACCAATGTCTGGTTTGCAACCTCGTCTGTTTTATAATGCTCAAATGAGGTGTTTTTAAGAAACTTGAATTGGGTTGCAGAAGGGGGGCCAGCACCGCTGCAGAACTTGAACCTTAGATAAGGCAGCTTCCCTGATGCTCTACGCAGGATTTCAAACAGTAAGGAAAGAAATTTTAGTGGGAAGAGCTTCTTAATCTTTGCCATTTTTTTTGGCTTGCAATGCGACAAATGGCTGAAAATTTATAGTAACAAGAGCATCGTTGTTCATTTGATTTTCTATGTTTAAGATAGAGAATGGCTCATTCATTCATTCATTCATCTATCTGTCTGCCATTATTGATTCTTTCGATAGCTTATTGATAAAGGTTTTTCGTAATTGGGTACACTTAACGTGCTTAACATTAATCTTGATTACCCAAACTTGTCCCACACCACTGGTTTGCCTTGCTGACCTCTGAAAATTGATGTAAACCTGCCATCCCCTGCAAGAATTCAACCATAAACAAACAAAACTGGAAAAAAAATTTTTGTAAGGCACTGTTTTCATGTTGCTGATTTTTGCAATTCATTCGTCTGTTCACTTTCAAATTTCATCTAACTGAGCTGATTGATAATATCTAATTAATGACTATTACACGTCTTGTTAACTAAAAATGTTAGATAGTATTTCACAATTTTCTTTCTGAAAGTTCTAGATAAGATTGATTATAAGTTTATTAATTTATTAATCAAGGGTTTAAATATAAAATATTCCTGAATTGACATTAAACCATCATTTGAATTTTCATCATCTTATTACGATCAATTGAAATTTTGAATATTTATTCACCTAACTGAGATTCGAACATCTATTTTCACCTAATTAAACTTTGATCAAAGGAAACTCAGTGATGTAGTCCACGCGATTATGGCAATCATTAACTAATATTCGTTCAATTAAAGGTTCAATTGAGTGAATATAAAGATTTAAGAAATTATTTATTGCAATAAATAGATGTGAGTTTAAATAAGATAACTTATGTTTAGTTTAAGAGTATTTTTATATTAAGCTTATAAATGATTAGAGAAAAAAAAAACATATAAAATGTTAATTCATATTCAATAGTTCACGCTGAGAAATAATATATAAAATGATTAGTTTAATAAATGTCTATAAACATCTGTTAATATTTTTTTTATTTTTTTAAAGTTTCCATTTAAAAATTATTTTCACACAATTAAAGAAATATTATAATAATTACATAATTTTTTATTTTCATTTTGTGAATCTTAATTTCTCGCTAAAAATATATATATAATATGCATGACCAAATAGCCCTATGTGGTAAATGGATATTATGCTCAATATCTAAGAACAACAAATGCGGTCTCATCACTTATGTCATCGTTAAATTATTACGCAAAGTTTCAAAAGTCAGCAACTTTGGTACAATATTATTACTCCGATAAATATGAAAAATAAAAATAAAAATACGATATAAAAAATAATAAAAATATATTAAATTATATATATAAATTATTAATAAATAAAAATTTATATAAATATTTAAATATTTAAATATAATTATAATATATAAAATATTAAAATATAATATAAATATACGAATTATAAATTCATTCAAAAGAGAAAGAGGGTTGGGAAATGAATGATCATTTATCGTATGGTGAAGGTAAAGCCATGAATAAGGAAGAAAAAAAAATGGAGAAAAACTTGGAAGTATTATTGCATAGGAAATACTGTTGTGTTTAACTAAGTTTGTTAATAATAAGTCAGTGTCGACAACGGTTGATGGGACGTAACTCATTTAATTGCTGAATTTAAAGAATTTGGTGGTAGATGAGATATTATCATAATTAGGAGTTAGCAGACGAAACCCAACAAAGAATTTTTCTTTTTTTTTTCTTTTTCAGATTTTATAAGATAATTTGGAAATTAAATTTTCAAAAATAGAAATGAAAAGGGGTCGGAAAATATAATATATAATTAATAAATATATTTCATATATTATAGTTTAATAAAATTTTAATTTATTTATGAAATGGTAAAAATATAGCCTTAGAAAATTTTTAAAAAAAAGAAAAAAGAGAAATTTTAACTGTTGAATCTGTGTAATTTGAGTTTATATTCATTTTGTTATATATTTTTTAATTATTTTAATTATAGTTGTTTAAATTTTTTTATTAATTTAAGAAATAATTAAAAATTTAAATTTATATTTTAGTTTCTCCGTGTAAATTGAACAAAAACTTATCCATTCCCCTAACCACAAATAAAATAAATTAAATTAAATGAACGTGGCCTTTTGTCCATTGAAATTGAGTCACATTATTAGGCGCCGGAAGATTCTTTGTCCTTTTCCACCACCATTAATATTATTAAAGTTTTTTACCGACACGGTTGATTCTTAGAAACAAATAATAAATTCCTCAGTTAGATAATGCTTATTTTTTACATTTTATTAAAATAATATTTGATAGATATATATCATATATATATATATATATTAAGTTATTTTTATAAAAATTATTTAATAAAGATAACGTAAGTGATTTATTTTATTAATAATAAAATTTTAATAATATAATATGATAAAATTAAAAAATTATGAACTATATAAAAATTGATGCAAAATTAAATTAACTATAATGTAAATTATCCATCTATTATCGCTATGCCGCCAAATAAACTATAGCCAAAGATTCATAAGCAAATCGCTACAAAATCAGATGCATCAAACAATTTAGTTGGTTATGCTTTTCGAGCAAATTTGCTAAATCATCTTTAAAATAATTATATTTGCATAATTTTAGAAGCTTTTTTTTTTTCAATAAATTCATTTTGGTATATTTTAATTTCATAAAACTCTCATTTTTTTATAGTGATGTTGTATAAGAAATTATGAATTAGAATTTCAAAATATAAATATAAATATCAAAACATATATCTTCAGTCTAATCTCATCCCACGTGGCAAAGAAGCGCATTACTTTAAGAAATAAAAATCAAAGTATTTTGTTTTGAGAATAAAAATATATAAATACACTTAGAGTGAGGAAAAACTCCGGATAAAATCATAGTAGAGATATTCGTCGATCAATTTAAATTGAGGTAAATTTGAGTAATAATAATAATAAAAATTTATCCAAATCTGATACAATTGAAAATTTTATTTTATAATTTAAAATATATTAAAATATTTATAAATATTTTTATACTATTATTTATATATTTTTACAATTAAATTTAAAAATAATTCTTTAAATTTAATTAGTACTATGAAACAAGTTGGTCTAGATTATAAAAAAAAAAAAATCAATATCAAATTGTTCCAATTTGAATCAACTTACGTTGCATTTGGATCTCGTCACGCTAGAGGTGTGTTTGGCACCTCAAGTACCTCACTAGTCCCTCCGGTAAACTAGAGGGGCAAGGGTCTCATCGTGAGAGGTAAAAGAGTCTGTTATTGTTTATTTTTTATTAAATTATTTTTTAATATAAATAATGTTTTAATAATAATTTAATATATATATATTATTTTTAGTTTGTTTTATTATTCAATATAAATATAATTTTATCCATATTTCATTATTTAATATAAATATATTTTTGATAATTTTTAATTATTTATCATATACATATATACACTCATTTTAATCGAATATCCTTATTGCTCATTTTTTTATTCCCGTCTCATCGCTAATGCTGCATTTGAATCAAAACCATATACCATCATTAATTTAAATCTTATCATTATAACATTTAATCTCACTGCTTTAATAATTAATCTTACCATTAATCTCATTATTTATTCAGATAAATCTTTATTAATAGTAATGACAACTCAACTCGCGTATATCCGAATAACAAAATGGAATGAGATTGACCTGAAACCTACGTGCAACTCTGATTAATCATCTCACGGCGACTAGATTGGACTTTGGTTCAAAAAAATTTATCATCAGAAATTTGTTTGAAAACTATTTATGTACGTTTTTATTCTATATAAATGAATACTCATTTAAAACTCCGCTGAAAACGAATGAATCGAGATTATAATCCCCTTTTTAATAATATTTAAAACTTTAACACGAGAGTTAAAAAAGGAAAGAACGAAAGAAATAGCGAGAATTACTTTCATTCTAATTGAATTAAAACATGACGAAAATATATAAATATCTCAAAATTTTATAATATGAATTAGTAACGTCTCAAAATTTATATAGATATAAAATATCTTAAACACGATTATAATACGATAAAATATACAAACATGATATAAATACACGAATCGCTAGATTTAGTGTTTTTTTTTTTTTTTTGGGTGTTAGGAAATAACTGCATATGGCAACTAACAAAGCAATAGCAGCTGCTGCTTTCTTTTCTTTTTTTTTTTTAATGCATTCTCAGTATGCAGAACAGATGAACCAACTGAATAGCAGAGGACAATCTACATGCGAGGTGAACCATAAACTCACAATCCAAAACCTGTAAACAGAATTATTCAATAATCTTCATCATTCAGGAGGGACGTACATACCCTAACAATACCAACACATTGAGCAATCCATCCTTAGCTGGCATTGCTGGAGTCTGTCTTCGGCGACATTGGCCAAGCACCTCTGTAGCTGTCTCGAGTCTGAATTGGGGGAAATCTAATTTAACCATGAAGAGGCTGTAAATGCTGCCACTGAAAAGCAATAACCAATTTTCTTTGATACTAATTCCACTAAAATCTGTTTTAGTAATGCAATTCTTTATCCTTGTAATGTTTTCTCAAGAATGATGCACCAGTTTGATTTGTCATAAAACTTATCAACGATCACAGCATTATCCATTCCAGATACCAACCTGCAGAAATTTATGGAAAATAAATTAGCAGAAAATATTTATTTGCACATATATATGGCAGGAGGTAATTTTCGATCCAATCATCGAAGCTCAACATCGTACTCTAAAAGCAACAAAGGAACTAACTGATTCTATGATGATAAAAGTAGAGCTTTCAACATGTTTTCTCTTAACCCAAATCATCAAAAACCCTTTGACATCAAAATGTATAACGAAAATGCCAGTTAGCTAGGTGAAATTTTTAGGCAGCCCCACCATAAGATAATATGTCAATAACTAAATGTATAAATAGAACTGCAAGTGCAAAGAAGATATTACATACCTCTCAAGCTCGCCTTCACCAAACACATGGTAATATCTGTTGTAGACTACAGCACACTTCTTATCATCTTTCTTTGCCAAACCATTTGCAACAGCACCAGCAGAAGCACCGCTAACTTCAGCACGGTGATAAGGTAAGTGCCAAGGGACGAAATATTCCTGTTGACTCCTTCCATCTTTAGAAACCAATGAATCATCTTCCTTTTGGGCTGTTAAGCATCTTGATTGTTGCACATTCTCGATTGAACTCTCCCTAGAATCTTCTGTATGCCCACCCAAGCCATTTTCCTCAGTTTCAGGAATACTTTCTAAAGTGAAGGATGAAGGGCCGCGAACACGAGGACTACCTGGTCCTATCCACTCTTCTACATATTTTTCAGTAAGTGGAGTCCATTTGGTAAGTAATGAATTATCCTCTTGTTCAACCGCCCAAACAGTTATTAAAACCAGACCACCCTTTTTGACAACTCGCACTAGTTCTTCAATTGCTTTCTTTCTCCTATTTTCTGTACTTAAGTGATGTAACACAGCAATAGAGATTGCCGCATCACCAAAATTAGTCCTGTAAGGAAGATTAACAGCATCTGCAACCAAAACTTCATGCCCTTTATCAGCACATATTTTGATAAGTGGAGGACTTATATCACATCCTATAAAATAGCACCTGGAATTTAAACCTAGATATTTCCCATTTCCGCATCCTGCATCTAAGATAAGAGATCCAGTAGGCAAAGATTCCAAGAAAGCAGCGACCTTTGGCCACTTAGCAAAGCGGGTGGAACTAAAATGGGGAGCAATAGCATCGTAAACACGATGGACATATTTCTTTTCTATTTCAGGGGTAGATTTCACATTTATAGATGAACATGTACGGTCGTCACTTGTAGACACACATTGCTGGATATGGGGTTTAGCATCAGGTACTAGAGTGCACAAAGAAGAAGCATCTTTTACTTTGATTTCCTTCATACTGCTGGAAATTATTGGGTAACCAAATGCACGGATGCTATAGAGGGATAGAGTGCTTGTACCCGAAAATCGATCGATGTATCTACCAGCTCTCAGAGAATTAAAAATCATTGGTCTTAAGCATTGCGCCTAAAATAGTTTGATCTGCACAGAAACCAGACATCAGAACAAAAATAAGTATGTAAGAAAAAGCATTAACTGTCAACATAGTTTTATACTTCCAGATCTTAGAACATTTCACTTTGCCAATCTGTTATCTACAGCAGAGGTTTATGACACATTATTGAAGACAATATAATCGTGATGGTTCTGAAATACTATTCTAAATATCAAGCAACATCCAGGCAAGAACAAACGGGCGAATTTCACTAACTTATCTGTTAAAATGTTCAGCAATGCTTTTTTCTGCTTTTTAGCCGATTAATTCTACCAAGTTTAATACAGCAGAAGAAACCCATATATTCATTGAGATAAAATCAACCAATTGAACATTTATCTGATTAATGCACTCCCAAAGTTTAATTCCAACAAACCCTAATTTCATATTCAGCAAACTAAGAAGGGACATTAAATCCAATCTGTAATTCATTCACCCACATTGCTAAATAGAGCATCAACCAAATCATGATTCTTTTATTTTGCTTAACCAAAAAAAATCAGTCTTATGTTCTAATCCATTTTACTAACAAAAAATCAGAGACTCAGAAAAAAAATATCAAAGTAGAACTGGAAAAACACTAAAAATGAAACATTATTATTCAGAAAAAATAATTAATAATCTTTCATCAAGAGTCATGGCGGCTTACATGATGCAGCGGAGATGGAGAAGATAATGATTAAAGCGGCGGAGATTTCATCTGATTTTTGCGAATTTGTGAATTAGGGTTTTGCAGGGGGGGACAAAGGACAGTAATTTTTAATCTTTCTTTTGTAGAAATGTGGAGAAGGACGTGACTATATTAACAAAACTGAGCCCTTCAAAATCGGCCGTTAGATTATTCTATTTTGACCATCCTACCAATGGCATTTACATTCTTATTTTATCTTTCAAATTATTATTTTACAATGACAAAGAAATATCAAACTTTCCAGGTACTTATTTAAAGTTACGATCCATGATCAGATTTTTCAAGTTTTATTGTAGTGTTATTCGGATATGAATACGAAAATATATTTTTTATATATGAAAAATAATTTAGCATTATCTTATCTAATATATATTTATATCTAACATGTATCCGTTCGAATAATATAATAATGCACTAATTAATAATTATGAATTTGATTTCATTGTAGGTCATTGTACAAAAGTCCGACGGACTGTAAACCTGGAGAAACTAGGAAGATGATCATCTTTTTCCCAAGGCTGGATGCATCTAAATTTATGTTTGTTTGGGAAGAGAGGTTTTGAACCCTACTCTTTGAGCAGGAGGGATCATATGCACGGAACCGAGTCGAATGTTCGGGTGCTATATATGTTACTTCGTTTTCACCAAATTGTCTTGTATACTAGTTGCAGGCTTGCAACATAACTATTATCATGTATATGATTAAATGATACTCTTCTTCAGAGGAATTACCTTTTGTATTTTCCTTATTCGGATATCCAGGCAGATGAATCCAGATGCAAGGCTTAAGAAGACTTGGTATTGGTGACGCAACCAGCCATCATTTATGTTGCTTCGGATTTTTAGTTTTTTTTTAAATATTTGTGTTTGACATCATGTCCAACAAATATTCGGATATAGATAATGTGATACAATCCTCCAAAGATCTTCCAAATACATGAAAAACTTATAAAAAATTTGAACATACCTATATTAAATATATATCTATATCTGACATTCACACCTGAATCCTAGTAAAATCGGACATTATAACACTAGCAATGGCTGAGGTGCTAACCAAATGGCCTTGTTGCTTAAAATATTTCTCCCATACCTTCGTGTTTCAAACTGTTTTTTTTCTTCCTGGTTTACAAAATTGCAGCATGTACGTGGTCCATCGACAATTCAAGGCTATGGAGCTGAAACAAGGCAATATGATATTATGACAATTTCGATTCTCCATTTTTCTTATTTGTTTGTCCTCATTTATATATTTGACAAGAAATGCCAATGACTCTGAAGTCCGACCATCTTAATTGATATCATGGATTACCAGGGTTGTACCCTTGTAAGTGCTAATTAGGAGCTTTATTACCTGGATATTCTGATTGAATAATAATGCATTAGATTCCCTTTGTTGTTAGCTGCCAACCAATGTACGGCACGAATCCAGCACCGGAATGTGATGATCAATCTGTCATGTTAACCACTGTTTTTGTGGACATGGTTTGTTGCGTTTTTTAAGATTTAGATGTTTCTGTCTGGATGCTTGCAAAAATCAGGAGGGACACTTTTCAGTTGCAGAAAGGACCTGTTAATGGAGCCCAGGAGGATGGAGTTATAGAAATTTTTATATTGCTGTAGATGAATTATAAGGCTGTTAATGGCATCGTCCTAATTTTGTTGAGGCATCCTTATCAACGGGTTGCTATATGTCAAATCATTGTCGCTGGAGTAGCACTAGGTGATTAGCCAGCATCATAATAAATTCATCGGCAGTAGAATAATTATGCATACATTGAATAAAACATGCTTCCTTGCTTAATTGTCACAGCCAATATATGCATACATTGAATAATTATGCAACAGAATGCTTCATTTATATCCCAGGGATGCAAAATCACGAAGAAAGCGTGTATCAATGTTGTTAGACGATGTAGATGCATATTTTCTTCATGATGAAGACATTGAATGCTTTAATAATGCATTAAAGCTTGGATTTACAGGGATTAAATAGAAGTACTGGTTAAAGTCATTTTGCTAAGAAAAGCAAAATTTTATCACCAACATACTTTTAATAATTCCACCTCAAGCTATGGGTAACAATACAGTTTTGGAATTAATTTTGTACAGAATATCTTCTCAACATAACTATTTCATAGGGCTTGTGAAATGAATGTATGCATATTCTTCAATTATTCTATTTCCCTGCTAATCTGAGATGTAAAAATGAGTGAAGGTCGGTTTTTATATAGCCAACTTGCCCTGTATGTATCCTTTCGATATCCGAATATAAAAAAGTATCATATTCTCACTTTTGGCAGGCACCGAAGAAGGCTACTGCAGGAAAAAATTACCAGGATGTGGGTATAGCAGCTGAGGAAATTTTTGTATCTAATGTTGAACAATGCTACATTTCTCACCTTCAAGCAAGAAGCTTTGGTAAATCAGAGCAGAATACAAGTATTTTTATTGGTTTCTCCATGGCTGTTGCTTCTAGGTTCCAACGTGAAATTGGCTTTTCAAGACCCTTCCTTCCCAGTAAGCTTATTAGGGCTTTCGTTGACCTTCTCTTTTCTTTTTTATCTTTTAATCATACTTAGAAAGTAAGCATTTTCATTACCGAATCCCCGAGTAATCTGCTCTCCTGATCTAATTTTATTTCTGGGTGAACCTTATAAACCTGGACTTCTATGTTCTGAGATAATTACGCCAGGAATTTACTTTTGGCTACTAAAGCAACTTGTAGCGCTTGCGAAGGCCAATGGGTCAATAATACTTTATGACACTGCGTGTGCTGCTTATGTCACCAACGAAAGCCCCAGATCGATCTTTGAAATTCCTGGTGCCAAAGAGGTCATTGGTATACTGTTATTATTATGTCTTATATTAATTAGCTAGAATTGCTACAAATTTAATGTGAAGGCTTGTTTGCCTTGTTCCATTTTGGTGATGCAGGTTGCTATTGAAAATTTCATCCTTTCTCCAAATTTTGTTGGGTTTAAAGGTGTGAGGCTTGGCTGGACAGTGGTCCCTGAAGAGCTGCTGTACTTCCAATGGGTTCCCTGTTTATATAGGATTTCAAACACTCTTTTGTAGAAGTGTCCGACTAAATTTCAGCACTGAAGTTTCCTATTACTGGTTGCAGGCGACCAGGCACTATGTAATGTCATTGGTCACTACATGGAGAATGCCAAAATACTTTTCCATGCCTTTTCATCCCCTGGTTTGAATGTTTATGGCGGCACAAGAATGCTCCTTATATATGAGTACATTTTCCAGGATTGAGTTCTTGGAACGTATACAGTGAAATTCCTAAGTAAACCTAGATCCAAAATTAAAAATACATATATCAAATACGTATTCGTATCTTAAACTAATTTTGAGTTTGGGTAACGCAGGAGAAAAACATTGTGACTGTCCCAGGCAGCGGATTTGGTCCTGCTGGCGAATCATACATTAGAATCAGTGCATTTTGACCACAGAGAAAAGTTACTTTCAAGAAATATAATTTTTTATTCAGGGTAAAAAACAGAGCAAAAATACAAAAGACTTAACAGCAAATGATCTCATATCTTTGGCAAATTCTCAAGTCCCTATCAGGGAATGCCAACATTGCAAAATTCCAAACAGCATGGCCTCATCTAAAAATATTTTTAAAAAGAAGGTACAGTAAATCTAAATTATCTTACCTTGATCCCCAAGCTAAGAAACGTCCTTCCCTTGTCCTTGTCTAAAAAACAATCCACGCCGCCATGAAAATAGTCAGCAAGAACATGAAATATTTAACGGCAATAGTCAGTTCCTAATTTTTTTGTGCTGGCTTGCTCCCCACGCTGGTACAAACAGGTATAAAATTAATTGCCCTCTCAAGAGTTTCAATCTCATCATAATATTTCCCTATATTTCTAACCCTCGGCCATGGCAACTGCTGGATACCAACTTGCTGAAATTTACGTGATGCGGAAACTGCATAAAGAGAAAATGAAGAGAATGGAAGAAGAAAGAGCAAAATCAGAGGAAATTGGGTTTGCAGGGAAGAAGATATCAAGCGGTTGTTTCCCATCAATGTTCAAGAAGGTTCATCCATCGACAACATTGAAGCAGCATGGCAGAAACGAAGTAAAGAGTTATGACACAGAATAAAGCTGGTTAAAGTGGATTTCTCTGCTCACCGTCTGTAATATTTGCAGTCTATTTTCTCCTCGTCTTTTTTGGACATGTTAAGAGGTTTTCCTTGCTTCCTGTTCTGTTTTCATTTGAGTTTTCACTTAGATTCAGTAGCATCACCCATACCATGTTGGATAGACTTGTATTTGTCTTACGATGATAATGTTTATTAAGTTTTAACCTGCTATCAGGTTAGGTGTGATCGATCTTGTTTGATCATGCTTGGACTTTTGGCCTTTGTTTATACGTAGCTTTCTTTTTTTTTTTTTTGTCCGTGTGTGTGCAGTTTATCCAATAAAAATTATTACGGATGCTAAAAAGAGTTGTTTTCGGAAGGTTTACTTTGTCTGTGGAGAAGTGACAACGATTTACGATCCGATTTGTTTCATTTAAATTTGATCCGAGTTGTGGGTTATATATTATTCTTAAGGTTTCATAGTAATGTATTTTGAAGGAATTGGGTTGTTACCGTCCAAAAAAATTTCACCACTCACAATTAATCCAGTCATATAAAAATTCCTCCGCTTTATTTGCCAAATATATACAAATATAAGAACGCCTTAAACTCTATTAAATTTACAACTTTTTAAAGTTTATTGATATTATGTCAACTAAATTAATATTTAGTTCATTTTATTTGATATGTTTTAATTGAATTATTATTATCTCGATGTAGACTTTAAATCTATGGATTATGTATAACAAATGAAACAAAGATTTATAAAAAAATAATAATACTAGTGATTATATAATTAATTTATCGATAAAATATTAAATTTTTAATTTTTGATAATATTTAAAAACTCTCTCTCTCTCTCTCTCTATATATATATATATATATATATGTATACACACACGGACTCTAGCAAGCTGAGAAACCGCCCGTTAAGAAGAATCATCTATTTTTAATGATCAATAAAATCTAGTATCTTGATATTCATCTAACACTAATGTTAATGAATTGTGGTATTTTCGTTGCGTTTGGCTTGTTAATTTTCATTCTTCATCATTTTCATGGTAATAAAGCGTGCTTTAGTCTTCACAAACATGATGATAATTCCATTATGTATTTTTAATTAATAATTAATGACTTTCTTTTTATCCCAAGGAGATAATTAATCAATGACATTGACAACCAATAGATTGATGAGTGATTACAATAAATTTATATTATAATGCAATAACAAGAAAGATTTTTTTTTTTTTAATTATTGCGATGGCAATTGATACAATGTCAATTATTATGACATTTATGAATAAGACAAATTATTTCATCCTTGGTCACCAAGTTTTTAAATTTTATAAGTAATATTAATTAGTGATTTATATTTTTTAAAATATGATAAAAAATTAATTAAAAATAAAAATAAAATATGTGATACTCTTTTAATCACTGATAAATTTTAAAAAAATTTCACATGCACTCCATGAATAATGAGTAAGTAATACCTATGCTTATACTCTTTCATTGTATCATTTTTAGTGGGAATATGAAAAATATCTTATTTAAAATATTAAATAAGTATCTCTACTAGCAAAAAATTCTTAGTTGAGTTAAATATCAAGAGTCAAATGATACAAATTTAATTGAAAAATAATTATTAAAATCAAATAGTATATTAATAAAGTTATATGAATAATTTATTTTAAAAAAAATACTTATATATTTTTTCTACGTTTAAAAAATATTTCATGTAATTAAGTAATTATTTTCACTTATATTTTTTTATATTTTATTTCATCCATTTTTATGGGTATGCCGTATGCCATAGCTTTTTTAAATAAACATTTTAGATTTTATTATACGCAAATCAGTTATTATTCTAAACAAAGAAGTTAGACTTTTGTTACAATCAACTCTAATTAATTTTTTTTTTCTCCATACGGAAGCTAATGTGGCCGTTGAAACTTGAAGAAAAAAAGAAATTATTTATTGCAAAAAAATCAAATCGAGTGAAATTAAATATTAAAAATTTATTCCCTATAAATTAAAAATTAAAAATTAATTTTAATATAAATTTAAAATCAATAATGTTTAACTACAAATAAAATTAAAAACATGTCTATTTTAACCGAAATCCTTTTTCAATAAAGTATTATCAAGAGTGTCTTTTATAGGGTTGAAAACGTAATTATCATCAATTTACTCAACGGAGAAAGTGACGTGGCAATTTAAAGGGTCAAGATCACATGATAGTGTGGATCAGGATTGAATATTGTTATCATACTTCATTTTTGTCCAATTTGTTAGCCGATAATTTTTTTTAATATATAAGGTAATAAACTTGATGAAAATTTATCATTATATTAACGAAATAGTTGATAAAATATTTCAATTCCACTAATTTGTTGTTAAAAATCAATGAAATAAACATAGTGTGATAAAAATTTTCACTTGTATCAAAATAAATATTTCTTAAATATTTTATTTTTTTGTTTTAAAAATATAATAAATTAAATCATAAACAAAAATATAATAAAATTTAATATTAATAAACTTAACTTCTTAACTTAAATTATAAGTAATGTAATGGATTTGACATTAAATTTTATAATTCATGTTTGTATATTTTTATATATTATAATTTTATTTAAAATAATTTATATTTATATAGATTTTAATAAATTAATAATTTATATTATATGAATTTTAATATATTTATATAATTTTTTATGATATATTTTGGTTATTTTTTTGGTTAAAAGTTAGGATGTGAAATTGAAATCAGCCCGTGCAGGGCATGGAATGCAACCGAAACCGGTGGAGAGGGTCCATCGAGGGAAGTCGACACTCCAATCACAAGCGCAAACACAGAACAATGCCACATCTTTGCTGACACACGCCGACTCCAGTTTGATTCTGACTTTAACAGTTAACTGCCTCACACATATCCGCCGACGCCACCCCAAAATTGTAAACTTTTATTAGGTAAAAGAAAGTAGAATACCACACGTTCTCAGAATCCACACCACAAAAAATTAAAATTAGAAAAAAAAAAATGAAAGAAAGAATTGAAGTATTAATTCAGCCTTGACCACCAAGCAAGCCAAATTCAATCCAATCCCCCCCCCCAATAGACACAGACAGCAGCCTATTAATTCTCCAAGAAAGGTCGTTTCATTTCCAGGGATCAATTCAGTATATCCGAGTTCTTTGCTATCAAAGGACAAGAACTGAATCCTTAATTAGTTCCATAAACAAATTTTAATCTGTTTTTTTTTTCTTGGGGGGGGGGGGCAATGGCAACGGCTGGAGTTGGTTTTGCAGGAGTTGGTCTAGCAGAAGCTTACGTTATGCGATCTTTACACAAGGAGAAAATGAAGAAAATGGACAGAGAACAGACATCAAAGAGTGATGATGATGGTGAAATGAAAATCCCTGTTTCTTGTTTCTTCTGGGTGTCTAAGAAAAACCATTTTGCCAAGGTTTCTTCTTCTGCTGATTATTCTAACTCGAAACCTATTTAAAACCACATGGGATGACAAAAAGTTGTCTTGGGGACCAACCATGTTTGTATTTAGTTAGAAGCTTTGGTCCTAGTTAGATCTTTGTTATTTTTGGTTGATTTATTTATTTATTTATTTTGATTCTTTGACCTTTTAACTTGATATTGTGGCCAAAGAAAATGCCTTTTAGCTTTGATAAAACTAGGGAGTGCAGGCAACGCTTCGCATTTGTGTGGTGGTGGTGAGGAACTGAGGATTATGTATCCTTTTGATTCTTATTTGCACCCAAAAAATGAAACAAAAAATGGAAAGATAGATACTTGCAAATTTTGTTTATTTTACATTTATGTATGCAAGTTTAGCATTCAGTTGAGTATTTTATTAATTTATTTTTGAAAATACTAGTTTTTTAGATTAATGAAAGGCAGTATACTTCAGTTGTTTATGACATATGATAATGAAAATGGGCCCAAGGTTAAGTTTGGCCATAAGTGTAACATCATTGCAATTTATGATTATTTGTATAAACAATGAAGTTTTTTAAAAAAATAGATGTAGATAAATATACATGTTAAAATTTAAATTTTAAATTTAACGAATATTATTTTTTTAAAGTATTTTTATCTTATATATATATATTTGGATAAATTGCCTTGTATTAAAAAAATTGTCTTTACCTTATACTAATCATGTCATTAAATGATATTTAATTTGTGGAAAATAACAATTATTAGAAATAGATCTACAAACACAATATTATCTTTTTTTTCTTTTTATCCTTTCTCACTTATTAAGGTCAAAGAAACTTGTAAATCTGACTATGATCCAAATATAAAAGGATCATAAAGTTGGGATTAAAGTGCTAAATCATGATCTCATCAAATAAATACCATTGTTGCCAGTGTAACATACGTTCATATGAGGTGGATAGGACCCAATCCTATAAAATTATTAAAAAAATAGTAATAAAAGCTAATCAGCCTCTGCTTTTTTTTTTTTTTTGGGTGCACGTGCTTCCTGGGGCTATCACGTGCAATGACTACGTGATGGTAAGGGGTCCATCACGTGATAAAGTGGGATAGCGCTTAGGTGATGTGTGAGATAATATCATGAAAACTCTGACTTCTTTAGATTGGATTTCAAAATAAATAAAATAGATAACCAGAACAAGGCATGTGCATAAGGTCCGTTTAGGCCATTGAATATGACCCCACGATGACAAGTATCCATGCCAGAGAGTTCATCCATCCCCCCTTTGCTCCCTCCATAGGACCAGCCTAATCATGCACCCAAATGCCTTCTTCCAGAATTCTTTGGCTACTACTAGTCGTCCACTCCTCCTCAGCAACCATGTTACATTTGGCTGGAACCATTGAATAAGCTTAATAAAAAAAAAATTAAAATTCATTCAAATTTCACTAATAAATAATTTAAAAATTTAATCATAAAACGAGATTACATTTTAATTGCCTTAACATAGTTTACTTCAAACAGTGGATCCATTGTAGAAAGCTATTAAGAAGTCATAGCCCATCTCCATATTCTCTTCTAGACCATCTCAAATCTAGACTTCTTCACAGCATTAAAGGTTAAAAAAAGAAAAGAAAAGAAAAGCATCCATATTCTTAAATTTTCTATCCAGTGGACGCCAGTAACTTTTTCATAGTAAAAACTTGCAAACTGAATCACTAGTTAAGATAGAACTGGAAGTTAGAACATGTGAAGCTACAGATGTAAATTATTATAGTACTAAAAAGTAAAAGTCATCAGAAACTTCCAAAAACTCATTTAATTTTTGTTTGTTAAAACGCCAAGTTAAATACAAAGTCAAGTTACGATTTCAATCACCAAAATTTGAAAATACCAATAAGAATTAAAAAAAAAAGAAATAAAATATAATTAAGTTATGTGAAAGAAAAAAAAAAACAGAATTTCCAAAACAAGAAATGGGGAAAAAGAAAATAAAATCCCAACCATTTTGAATAACTCAAGGTGGTCCAATGAAATTTTGGTTCCTCAAACAACCATCAAATTCAATTCAATTATTAATGGACTCCAGCTATGCCAGAAGTGGAAATCAGTCATTGTTTAGGTCAATTAGAACTTCTTAAACCTAAGCTAATCCCTCTAATAAAAATAATAATAATGATAGATTTAATTTTATTTTTTTGTAAATATTATTTTAATTAATTAATGTTATTAATAATATTTTTAATAACAATAATAAAAAAAAACCCCGAAGAAGAGGAGGGTTTTTGGGAAAATTAAAAGGCCATACACCACATAACTGTACATTCATAATTGCTTTATTAAATTCTAATAAATGTATTATAATTTATTAAATTCTAATAATTAGCAAGCAATTGACAGCAACCCCCACGCTTTGGCGGGATGTCTCTTTTCCAATAATACAAATAAAAACCTTTCTTTTGAAATCTGAAAACTCATATTTTACCTGCAAACAAACCTCCATTTCACCTAATTAATTATCTTCTTAATCTCTTGTCTTTTCTTTTTTTTTTTTAATTTTTCAAATCAAAGCAAAACTCCCCAATATCTTCTCCTTGTTTACGCCATCTGAAAAATCACAATCTCCCAAAAATCCCACCCAACAAAAAAGTTTCCAACCTACAAAACACCCACACATCATTAAATAAACCCATCGGTTGTTCAAAAAATATAAAAAAAGACAGCTTTTTTCCCTCTGTCTCTCTCAAATTTTGCTCTTTTTTATTTTCCCCTATTCACTGTGGTTTGTCTGAAAAACGGAACCTTCCTTCCTTGTAAAGATTCATCTACTCTTTCTTCCAGCTTAAGCACCTACCGATCCGCTACTGGGTACCTACCTTCATTGCTACTCAGCATTATTTTATTAGTATTTGTTTTTTCTTTTTTTATTCGAGTGTTTAAATGGACTAAAAATGTAAACTTTCTTTTTTCATGGATTATTCTATTCATGTGCATTTTATTGACGTGTTCTCATTTGGGTCAGTTTTGGGTTTTGTTTTTCCAGTAACAAATCTGGGTTGTTGTGTTTTTGTATTTTTTTTAATGTTTTCTTAAAAGGAAAAAAAAAAAAAAAAGGAAAAAAAGATTGGTGGTGTTTTTGAAGCTTTTGTTATAGGTGCTATTCCTTTTTCTACATTTGGCTGTAGCATTCGGTTTTGGATTCTTTTTTACTCTATTCTTTTTTCCTTTTGTGTCAGTCTTTTCTGAAGTTGGACTTTGGCTTCATTATTTCTTTTAATGGTGTGAAGTGCCATTTTATCTTCTTTGCTTTTTTTTTTTTTTTGGGTCCTTTTTTTAGCTTAAAAATTTTGAAATTCACTGTCTTTTATTTTTAATAAAAAAAGGGTTTGGATCCGAGAATTTTAACTCTGCATTTTGAAGTTTGTTTCTGGGGTTTGGCATTTTAGGAAAATTTTTCCTTTCTTTGAGCAAGGTATGTGCTGGATTTTTCTCTAATTTGGCTTTCAGTTCGAATATTATCTGTACACCATCTTCAGTTTCTTTAGATCTTGTGTTGGTTACTTGGTTTCTGAAGTAATAGTGAAGTCAAACTCACTAGACCAGATCATTGAACTAAGCAAAGTTTAAGGTTTTTTTTTTTTTTTAACTCGGAATTTCGTTTAATTTGGATTCCTGTTAACTAAACATAAATCTTGATCTGAATTAACCTTGTATGCAGTTCGGGGTTTAAAAAAACCCTTTGTTTGCTCTTACATTGTTTTTCTTCTAATTATGTTACTTTCTCGGTGAAGTACACTCATGGGATCTCAATGCTTGTAGCGGGCTTTGGATTCCAAGCATGTTATACTTGCACTTGAACTAGTTTTAACTGGTCTCAGCTCTCTATGTGGAAATGATATATATTGTCCTTTTTGGTTGTTTTGTTACAAGCAGGGGCAGTTTAATCAAAGGGGGATTGTTATGTCATAGAGCTGGTCATTAATTGATTCGCTGGTAATGTCGAGGATCCCTAAGTGGAAGATTGAGAAGACAAAAATAAAAGTTGTATTCCGGTTACAATTCCATGCTACACATGTAAGTCAAACTTTGTATTTGTTAAATTTTCCAGCACATTCATTTTTTTTTATTTGAAGCTAATCCCTTATTGATCTCCTCGTACTAGGATCATGTTACAAGTAGATGAATCGTCATATTAATTATCTAACAACAAATGTGTACCAAATTGTACAATGTAGCTTTTTGAGATGAACCAAGCAATCCAATGACAACGTATTGAATGTATAACTTCAGTTCTATTATATGAATGTTCTAAGAAGTTACCTTATCCATTATGTTACTTCTACCATGCAACTACAAGTTCATGTAAATTGCTTGCATTTGGTAGGAAATATTTAAATCTTTGGCTGGTGTTTCCAGTTAGAGAGTTTTAGGTTAACCTTGTTGGCACTTCAAATAATATATTCCATTATTGGAAAGTTTAGGAAATGGTTGTACATTGTTCAATGTCCAAGAGTTTTTAAGGTCAACTGCTTGAGAGATTAAATTTTATGCAGTAGCTATGAGTTCAGTCTTTTCCAGAACCTGTTCCTTGACTGCAGAGTTTAGTTCTTGACTGCAGAGTTTAGTCAACTAGCCTTCAGTCCTAAACTGGTTGAATCATCTAAATGAATCTTTTTCACCATTTCATCCGATCTGTGCATCTAGTTTTGTACTATATATATCACTAATCTAATATGGAAGTTTGTCCATCTTTCATCACTGGAAAACATATTCTGATGTATCATTCATCTGGCTTGCTGCACTGACTGCTTAGAGTGTATACTTTTTCTGAACAATTCAGATTCCACAAAACGGATGGGATAAACTGTATATATCCTTTATTCCTGCTGATTCTGGAAAAGCAACTGCGAAGACAACCAAAGCAAATGTGAGAAATGGAACTTGCAAATGGGCTGATCCAATCTATGAGTCTACAAGGCTTCTCCAAGACATCAAAACTAAACAATTCGATGAAAAACTCTATAAGCTTGTTGTGGCAATGGTAAGATCCTAATCCTTACATGCTAGTTGCAAAACTTAACCACACAGACACACATTCTTGGTATGACCTTTATGCGACGAATTCCCCAGATCTATGTACCTCTAGTTGCAGTGAGAACAGGTTTTTTTCTTTCCGTATTCTTGTTTTAACTGAGTTTAACTGTCTTTCACCTTAATCTATTTGGCATCAGGGTTCCTCACGATCTGGCCTTCTTGGTGAGGCTACCATCAACCTTGCTGATTATGCTGATGCATCAAAGCCTTCTGTTGTTCCATTGCCACTTGTTGGCTCTGATTCTGGAGCTATATTACATGTGAGGACTTTTGGATTTCTCAAAATAAACTTGTTTTTTAATTGCTTGTTGGACTCTTGGGTCATACATGTAACTACATGCTGAAATGTTTTTATGTAGCTTCCTCTAAAAAGTTTGTGGAACTCTTTCCTAAATTGCGGTTGAAGTTTCTTTTCTGTTACTAGAGATTTTATTATTTTATACCTATATAATGCTTAATTTATATTCAATGGCAGGTCACTGTACAACTGCTAACCTCTAAAACTGGTTTCAGGTATTTATTTAAAACATGTAAACTTCTTGCTTCAGCCAATTTCAAACGGCTTATCTGTAACTACACTTGGTTTCAGGGAGTTTGAACAGCAACGAGAACTTAGAGAGAGGGGATTGCAGGTGGGGCCTGACCAAAATGGTCCCGATCTGCTTGCTTCTGGAAAAGTACCAGTTTCTGAGGAGAATGTTAACAGTCATATGGTTAAGGTCTGGTCGTTTGTTTCTTTTGGATTCCTAGATATTACCATATGCGTTGTATTGTAGTTAAGGTTCTTTGCTTTTGTGTTTTGTTTCATAATTTTATATTGAGCTTTTTGCATATATACTCGCAAATTCACATTCTTTGCTGGAGATGCATAATTGGTCATAATTATTTTCTTTCCGAGAGTTTTTCACTTATTGAGAATATAGATTCCAACATATATTCCTCTTGAAAAAAAATAATATTTTGAAGGTCTATGAGATTACTTATTGAAGAGAAGCTTTGGCATTTATTTTCCTTGTTGAATTAGAAGAATATGAAAATCATGGAGATCATGTTAAATTGAGTTTGTTGTTACTAAGAACGCCGTTAACATTTGCATGGAATTTTATGGCTTTGCTGTAGAAACCACCGAAGAGGCTGTAGGTTTTGAACCAATGTGAAAATGTTACTGAAAAGTCAAGATGGTAAAATGAGTGTAAAGATGGGTATTCATATTATAAAGGTCTTCAGCAGTCCCATGCTAGAATACCAATATGCAACAAGTACTTTCAATGTATCTTTTAAATACTCTTTTCACACCTGTACTGGCTTTTCTGCATTTTGGGTGAAAATGTGGTTGTTTAAGTTATGTAAAAATCTATATTGTTAGCCTCTTTAGTTTTTGCAAGCTTTTTATGAATGAGCAGCACATTCTTTCCTGGTGTCTTCTGCAATTAGGGGATAATCTAATCTGTCACCTTTTCTTTTGTACATAGGTCAATGCAAGGGTTAGATTTAAAGAAAAATCTAAAGAACAGCCTTTGCTTGAAGAAGATGTTGGCTTGAATGAAGACTACGGAGACTCAGCTGTTGGGTTCGATGGCTCTTCTAATACTTCAGAAAGTTTATATGCAGAGAAGCATGATACGTCTAGTAGTCATGAAATTGAGAGCCTAAAGAGTACAGTCTCTGGTGATTTGGCAGGACTTGGTCACAGTCCTCAGCAAGAGAAAGGAGATCCCTCAGATCATCAGCTTTTGGCACATGGGACTAACAATTGGGTTCATGGCTGGAGTTCAGACTATCCTGTGGATAATGACTTAACTGTTACTTATGAAGAAAATAGCAGACTCAGAAGATGCTTAGAAGTGGCAGAGTCATCTATGCAGGAACTTAAAATGGAAGTAGGCTTGTTACAAAATCATGCTAGTCAAATAGGTGCTGAAACAGAGAAGCTCACTCAGCAACTTGTCACTGAGATTTCTTCAGGAGAAAGGTTGGCAAAAGAGGTTTCTGCTTTAAAATCAGAGTGTTCGAAGTTGAAAGATGACCTTCAATGGATGGCAAGTTCTAAACTATGCCCTCCACTGACCGGCAAAGAAGCTATTAAGAAAGACCGAGATCTCTTATTTCAGGACTTAGAGGTCCTATGGTCAAAGGGGCTTTTAGTTATGGAGGATAAGATCAGGGAACTTCAAAGCAAGACATGTTTGAATTACCATGAAAGAGACCATAGGTTTCTTAATGCAGACTTGGAGGCGTTGCTGGGCATTCTGCAAGATCTCAAACATGGAACTCAGAAAGAAATATCTGTTCTTAGGTCAGAACCATCTGATAATTGCAACATGAAGAGTGCCAGAGAAATGAGTTTAACTAGCTCTTTTACACCAGAAATTGGTTTTGACGCAGAGCTTTATCAACCAGAGCCAGGCATGGTTCCATGCATTAGTGTGCCTGGTCTTATGTCACATGAAACTGATTCTATGGGTGCTACTGATGCAATGAAAGGCAAAATTTTTGAACTTCTGAGAGAGTTGGATGAATCAAAAGCTGAGCGGGAAAGCCTTGCAAAGAAAATGGACCAGATGGAGTGCTACTATGAAGCTCTTGTTCAGGAGCTTGAGGAAAACCAAAGACAGATGCTGGGAGAATTACAGTCTCTCAGAAATGAACATTCTAGTTGCTTGTATAGGGTGCAATCCGCTAAAGCTGAGATGGAGGCCATGCGTCAAGATATGAATGAACAAATCTTGAGATTTGCTGAAGAAAAACAAGATTTGGAATCTCTAAGCAAGGAACTGGAAAGAAGGGCTATCATTGCAGAAGCAGCACTGAGAAGGGCACGTCTTAATTATTCAATTGCAGTGGGCCAGTTGCAAAAGGATCTTGAGCTGCTTTCTTCCCAGGTTATGTCTGTGTTTGAGACAAATGAGAATCTCATCCGGCAAGCTTTTGTAGATTCTTTACAACCAAACTCCCAAGGGTACTCAGAGATGCTGCGGAATCAGGGACTGGATTCAGAAGAATTTCAACCCACCAAGTCCTTGCATAGTCAAAATCAATATGTAGGGTTGAAGAAACAGCATTTGGGTGGAGATATTCTTTTGGAGGACTTGAAAAGATCCCTTCATTTACAGGAAAGCCTCTATCAGAAGGTTGAAGAAGAAGTTTGTGAAATGCATTACCAAAATGTATACTTGGATGTGTTTTCAAAGGCTCTACAAGAAACTTTGCTTGAAGCAAGTATTGATATTAAATCAATCAAAGAGACAACAGATGGGCTTACACGGCAATTGGAACTCTCAGTTGAGTCCAAGGACTTATTGATGCGAAGGCTGCAGACAGCTATGGATGATGTTCATTCCCTTAATGAGTACCAGGCTTCTTGCATTGCCAAGTATAATGACATGGCTTTGCAGAAACAAACTCTGGAAGCAAATGTAGAAAATGTCTCCCATGAAAATCATCTTCTCTTGGAGAAGATAACTGAATTGCAGTGCCACTTGATGGAATACAAGAGCAAATATGATGCCTGCGTCATGGAGAAAACAGAGTTGGCTAATTTATTGGAGGGAGAAACTCTGGAGAATGGTAATCTTCGAAACAATAACTCTTCTTTGCAGGAAGAGTTGATAACGATCAAAACTGAGTTTGATGAAATGGTTCTTGAGAAGAAATATCTGCAGAGTACTGTTGACTTTCTGAGAAATAGGTTTCTCTACTTATTGGCATCCTATGGCAAGTTTTTTGAGGAACCGGCCCTCTCACGGGACTTGGTTGGTCAGGATATAGAGTCCAAGGACTTGACATCTGTCATGGTGC
Source organism: Adansonia grandidieri (assembly GCA_038382065.1). NCBI lineage: Eukaryota > Viridiplantae > Streptophyta > Magnoliopsida > Malvales > Malvaceae > Adansonia > Adansonia grandidieri. The sequence continues at coordinate 457,437 of JBBYHK010000018.1, read as the reverse complement.
AGTTTGAAGAGGTCCACAATAGTGCACATGAAAAATTTCTTCATCTCCTGAAGGAAAACAAAGATCTGATGGGTGAAAGAGATAAGGCTCAGGCGTCTTTAAGTGTGGTAGAATCAGACATGGAGCTAATGAAACAGAAGTGCGAACGTGATGTACGATCCATGGTTGATAAAATAGATTTATCCAACGTAGTTGTTGAAAGGCTTCAGTTAGAAATTGAAGCTGTAGCTGAAAAGCTCAAGGTTAGCTCTGAAGTTGAAGAAACCTATGCACAGCAGCAGAGAGATCTTTTATCTGATCTTCAGCGTTTTGAAGCTGAGCTGCAACAGCTTACTTCTGAGAATAGGGAGATTGCGGAAGAACTCCTGGTGTTAGAATCTGTAAATGAAGAACTTGGAAGCAGTAAGTTGATTGTGGCTTCACTTAAGGAAGAAAACAAAGCGTTGGCGCAGTCTTTACAGGATAAATCTGAGGAGTCATCCAAGCTTGCTTTGGAGCTTAATGGTTTGAAAGGAAGTTTGCATTCTGTGCTTGGTGAGCTGCAAGCCGAAAGAAGTGCCAAAGGTAAACTAGAGAGTACGGTTACAGATCTTACTTCCCAAATGAACGAGATGCACCATCAGTTGTTGCACTTTGATCAGCAGAAATCTGAAGTGGTCCATATTAAGCAAATGTTATCAGATCTTGAATCAGAGAAATCTAGAGTTTGCAGTCTCTTACAGCAGTCTGAGGAGTGCCTCAACAATGCTCTGAAAGAGTCTTCCAATATTACTATTCTGGAATCTCAGTTGTCTGAAATGCTTGAACTTTCAATAGCTGCAGATGTTAGCCTCATTTTCTTAAGAACTCAGTATGAAACCTGGACCTCTGACATTGTTCATCAACTTTCCATCTCTGAAAGGCACCTTATGGAGCTTCAAAAGAAGCATCTTGATGTTGAAAGTGCACTTAATGGTTGTCTTGCTCGTGAAGCACGCTGCATTGAAGAAAATAGGAGATTATCAGCAAGTCTTGACTCCCTAAAATCCGAGTTAGAAGCTTCCATGACTGAAAATGGGGTACTTCTTAATAAATATAACTTTGCAATAGCTGAGCTCCGGGAGTACAAGAGTAGGATTGAAAAAATTGAGTTTGGTTACTGTGAGGATAAAAATCAGCATGCTCTTGAAATTGAAAGGCTGAAGGATTTACTAGCCAGTTCCCGAGAAGAGACTGATAATCTGATGGTGTTGAAGGAAGAACTGGAACTCAATGTCTTAGTACTCAAAGCTAAATTGGATGAACAAAGCACTCAGATAACCTTACTGAAAGGGCATAATGATGAAGTGCTGCTGCTGCAGAATCAGTGTAATGAGCTTTCTCAAAGGCTTTCTGAACAGATTTTGAAGACTGAAGAGTTCAAAAACTTGTCCATTCATTTGAAGGAGCTCAAAGATAAGGCTGATGCTGAGTCCATCCAGGCACGGGAGAAGAGAGAATCTGAAGCACCGCCAACTGCTATGCAAGAGTCCTTAAGAATTGCATTTATCAAAGAACAGTACGAAACACGGCTACAAGAACTAAAGCACCAGTTGGCTGTCTCCAAAAAGCATAGTGAGGAAATGCTATGGAAATTACAAGATGCCATCGATGACATTGAGAATAGAAAGAAATCGGAAGCTTCTCACTTAAAGAGAAATGAAGAGTTGGGAGTGAAGATCTTGGAACTAGAGGCTGAGTTACAATCGTTGATTTCGGAAAAGCGTGAAAAAGTGAGGGCTTATGACCTGATGAAGGCTGAATTGGATTGCTCAATGATAAGCCTTGAATGCTGTAAGGAAGAAAAACGGAGACTTGAAGCTTCTTTGCAAGAATTCAATGCGGAAAAGTCTAGAATCTCAGAGGAACTTAGCATAGTGAAAGAAATGCTCGAGACCTCCACATCAACCATGAATGTTCAGAAGGAAAGAAATGGCAAACTGAAAGAGGGTTGCATCTCCGATGTGCTGTTTGTCAATAATGCTCCAACTAGGGATGTAGATCTTAAATATTTGGACCAAGATACTTCAGAAAACTCCAAAGAAGCAGAGCATCCAAGCTTAGTTCCCATTGATGAAGGTGACTGTACAAGGGCACTCATAAATTTGCAACCTGAGCAGGTAACTATTAACATTTTGCTTGGAATATCTTCTCTAACTATTATTAGTTATATTAGCAATTCTATGTTTTGGCATGAATTGTAATACTAAAATTTTTATGTAGTGTATGATTCTGTGCTGTTGCATATATTTGTTTTTAATTATATTAGATTTAGTGATATAATTTTAGAGATTTTAGTACATTTATCATCATTTAGTTATAATGCTAATCATGATCATCTTCCATTCTAAGAAAGAACTGAAAATGCATTTGGTCCTAAGAATAAATACGGAATGACTGTTGCATTATATTTTACTTGGATGTTATCTAGACCTCTCCACCTGCTAAAATTGGTTCTCGTTTAATTTTAAGGTTAAAATATATTTAAAATATTAGTCCTTTAATATTTTCTGAAAATTTAATATATATATTTATAAAAGATTCAGGCCTCTTGGACTTGACCGGCTGGGCCTTGGGCATGGCTTGTGAAAGTTCAGCCATGCCTGGTCTAGCCCATGGACACCTCTAATGCTATTTATTCTATGTGAATATGTACATAATTGTATGATCTATTCAGTGAATTTTCTCCTCTTTTACATAATCTTCTATTTTAAGTTTTTTCTCTCTCCCTTCGCTAATGCCCCATCCTTATGCTTGATTCAGACTGCTGTGAATACTTATTTTGGATAATTTATTCCTACCATGATGGTTAAAGAGTTCCGTGGAATCTCTACCAAAGTAAAGAGCTAGAAGACAAGAAAATGTATAAATATGTGTATGGGCCATTGCTTTTTAAGGAACCCCAGTGTTCATTTCTTTCAGATAAATGTAAACCAAGTGCATTCTAAACATGTTCACATTGCTATTCAGTTTCCTTAGTGATTTGACTTTGTTAGAGGTTCATGATATTGATGAGTTATTATGGTAGATAGAAACCCAAAGTATTAGGTAAATTTGTTGCATGTTTCATCTGTGTCATTGTTAGTAACATGCTGAGAAGTGGACTCCACTTATGTCCCTCGAAATCAGCCCTTAAGCTTCCATTCAAGTTCCTTTAGCTTTAGGGTAAGATACTTTCCAAACAATGTATATAAGCTCCGACATAAACTAATTTTAAGTATCAGTATTGCTAGTTCCTGGTAATCTAGTTCTTGCAAACTGCTTGGCATCTCCAAATGTGTTAATCTTAAGGTCTACCTTTCGGTTTTTTTAATAAGCTATGTTTTTTGTGCTTGACTGCTAAGTGATTAATTTATGCTAACTGGTAAAAAAAACTTTTTTTTTTTTTTTTCAAATTTATCCTATTTCCTTTGGTAAGAATCTTGGATGAAGATTTCTTTGAGGAAAATGTTAATCAACTTTCATTTATCCTTCCTCTGCTGTGTGCAACCCTTCTATTTACATACTGAAATTTCTTTATATTGATGATTTGCTTAATGTTTATCAGGATCTTCTTGTATCTAATGACGTAAATGAAGTTAAGAGTCTTGCACTTGTCAACCAATGCAGCTTGTTGAGCAATGATGCAAAACATCTAGCTTTAATCAATGATCGTTTTAAAGCCGAAAGTTTAAGATCTAGCATGGACCACCTAAATAGTGAGGTATGTATATTGTGTAAGCCCATAAGGTGCCAGTTGGTGAGAATCTGACCCAAAGTCAATTGCGATTTCTTCTTATATCGTTGAGCATGAAGGACACATTAAAATTTCTTTAGGATAATGCCCAATAATGGTGATTAATATACTTTTTGTTCCCCTTTTTCTGCCCGTAGCTGGAAAGGATGAAAAATGAGAATCTGGTTCTTTCAGAAGATGCCCATCATTTCAACCCTAAGTTTCCAGGTTTACAGCAAGAATTAATGCAGTTACATAAGGTGAATCAATATGGAACTCTTCGGCTCTTCCATTAAGTTTTGATAAAGTTCAACCAGCTCTCACATTTTGCCTTTTGCACAGGTGAATGAAGAACTGGGAAGCATATTTCCTTCGTTTAATGAATATTCAGAAAGTGGAAATGCATTAGAAAGGGTGCTTGCATTGGAACTTGAGCTTGCTGAGGCCTTGCAAGCTAAAAAGAAATCAAGCATCCTTTTTCAGAGGTATGCTATGTTCTAGAAACGAAAACTAGTCTGCTTTTCTGATTCCTTTTTAAACTTAAATGACAAAATCTTTTGATTAAGGGAAGCAATTTGCTCGTCTACGATGCATCTTCATACCAATTTAACTTGGTTGTTCCCCTTCCAAAACATTTGAAAACCGTTTGTTGTCATGTTCGTGTATCCAATTACCTAAAGGAAAACATTGACTAGGAAAGATCTCATAGGCATTCACTTGGTATATCTTCTCATAGGTGGGATCCACGCAGAAGTATCAACCCCCTCTCACTACTGTTCATAGCTATTAGTTGTGCTTTCCTCTGGACTCTCCCTTTACTGCTTCGATAGAACCCTTTTTGAGCCTCATTGACTCATGATATTTCCAACAAGTTTGTGCAGAAGATCCAAATTTTACCATGCATTGCTGTTTCAAATTGGGAAATTAGGATAACGGTAGTTTAAAATTTAGCTGACCAACTGAAGCATTAAAGAATCTTGACATATTATTCTCTTGTGCTCCAGCTCTTTCTTGAAACAGCATAATGATGAGGAAGCAGTGTTCAAAAGTTTCAGGGACATCAATGAGCTAATCAAGGACATGTTGGAGATAAAGGAGAGATATGGAGCTGTCGAGACTGAACTGAAAGAGATGCACGAGCGATACTCTCAGCTAAGCCTTCAATTTGCAGAGGTTGAAGGAGAGAGACAGAAACTCATGATGACTCTCAAGAATATTCGAGCAGCCCGGAAAGCTCAAACCTTGGTCCGCTCCGCATCAGGAGACCATTCCTGAGCCACAAGAACAAACTTGGCACTGGATGTCCTGTTTAAGTTAATGCCTTCTCCTACCCTATATCAAATTTCTTGTGAGGTCACAGGCTATTGAGCTATTGCAGGGTTCAAGTTTTCCAAGCTTCGTACGCAATGTTAAAAAAGCAAAGCAGCTGTATTTTATGTAAATAAATATATTATATTTCCCGGCCCTTGTCACGGGTTTACTAGTATCATAAGGTATAGATAGACGCAACACTTCGACCTTTTTCCCCTGGTCCTAGTGATTTAATTCTTCTATTGTATAGTGAATCAAATTCTTTGATGGACAACCATTTTTATTTCATTACTAGAAACAACTATTCAATATTTGTGTCCCGCACCTTTCCCCTGATCTCTGTTTTCATTTTCTGCATCCTACGCATTAAAAATCCAGATCGGCTGGTCAGACTGTCAGACTGGTTCAACGGGAAACCAGTGGCCTGTGTTGTCCGGAACATATTAAAGAACTGGTAAAAAATCAGTTCAACTAGTCAATAACTAGCAAAAATCGTTTTTTTTCTTAATTAAATTCTTTTCTTCACTAGACTTTTCTCTTGTCTTTAATGGTTTCAAGCTTTCAATCAACCTTGTTTTCACATGGGAATGTTCATTGATATGATACTAAATTCAAAGCTAACCCACCATCTATAACGAAAAACATAATTGATAATTGTAAACAATCAAACATTGGGTCATCCACTGTGCAAGTGACAAGAATTTACATTTTCAAACATCGTTCTAAATAAAAATAATCAATAATTTCTCCTATAAATTTCATTTTTTTAATATATATATATATATATATATATATATATTGATCCATCATCAACTAAGCTTCAAATTCAACACTTCTTTTCCCAGTAAACGATGGAAATGCAACATTTTTTTTTTCCAGTAAACCAAAACCATACAACATTTTGTTTATGTTTCTTCTGCTGCCACCAGAATTAGTAAAATTCCCGAAACATGTAACAATCGAGGATTGCAACCTTAACAAATATTGCAGGAATGCGTTGAAAGGAACCGGCATCGGATCTCATTAAGCAGCTACAATATCGTGCATGAACAAAAGCTACTTTTCTTTGGAGAATCATTCTGTTGTTTCTCTGTGGATAAAATGTGGGAAGTTAGTAGGGAAATCGCACATGAAACATATGTTTGCTTTGACTCTTTATTTCTATTGAAGTTTTCGTGTTTGACACTCATATCTGACGCATATCCGAACATGGTTATGAGATATAACCCTCCTAGGATGTTCAAATATATAGAAAAACTTAGAAAAAATTGAACATACTAATATTAGACATATACCCATGCCCAATACTTACACCTGAGTCCAAGTAATTTAGCATGAAAGAACGTCCATAATACAAATATAGTACTAAACAACATACGCTTGAACCCCTATTTTCCATTTTCCAGACAAGTTAACAGATATAGCATGCCAATAGACACAAGCAAGGGCACAGGTTCAATGAGAAGAAGAATAGGAAAACAAACATGGTTCTTATGAAAATGAACTGGAAACCCTAATTTTCAGCTATATACAAAAACTTGGTTGAGCTTTTGGCATGCAGGGGAGAAGGTACAGCATTCAAATGTTAAGGTTACTTACGGAATGATTAGCAGCTGAAAGTATATTGAAGAAAGAAAAGATGAATATCTTGAACAATATGTTAACATGGAGGCAGCATGCGACATTGGTGAATTGCAAATATGGTTGATTATACAGGTAGTTAATCCCGGGCTTTATTAAGCTATTTATGCACAAGATTAAAATAAATGCATAACATACCTTCGCCCTCAACCTCCTTCCATGTGTAAATGAATTAAATAAATATGCTGTGGTGAATTACCATTGTTTTTGTCTGACAAAGGTAGGCGCAGAACGACATGCATTGTAATTACACCTCCTGGAAGTTCACCGACCGGAAGTCTGGACTCAGCAAGAGTCTTGTTGTTTTCAAGTATCTTTCCAGCATTAATTAGCTTCACATCCTGTATTGTCTTCGGGCAATTTTCTTTGTCTGCCACCAAACAGAGAAGAGTATTCCATATGAAAACAGAAGCCGATTATATAAAGCACAATGTTATAATCTATGTTACTCTGACTCTAATTTTTTCTAGAGTAATTATATCTTCACACTTGTATTCTGTACATAATCAGACATGAGTATTGGAGATATCTTTAAAATATATAAAAAACTATTTATATATATCGTATTATCATATCCGACACTCAACCCGAGTCTAGATTACTCAATAGCAACAGTGTTTTTGATAAGTTCTTAGACTGCTTTCCTCTTTAGTTAACAAGTAGAAATCCAACAAAATAAATCAGTGACACTTTATTATTAAAAAAAAAATCAGTACGTTATTGATCCAACATGTGCCTTTGAGTTCCTTTGTTATGGATCCAAGCATACAAAAGGTTGAAAAAGAAATAAAAAAGGGGAAAAAAACCACCACCCAATTTTTTGTCACCTAAGATGAAAAGTAGCTGTAGTTAAATCGTGGAGAAGAGTTGAAGCAAAAGACTCTTCATAAGCTCAACCATTTTGCAAGCATTAAAAAATAGAGGAAAGAAAAAAGAGAAAAAAAAGCACCTTGGATAGTGATACAGATATTTTGATTTTGAAACAATGAATACCATAAAAAAGTACAAAATTCATAATGCATATGATTAAACAGGTAAAAATGAAAAGGTTGAGGGTAACCTTTAGGCCAATGAGCAAGTATTTTCTCTTTGAGAGATGCCACAGTTGTATCAGGACTATACTTGCTTGGACCAATGTCAGTTCCATCTGCAAGCCTGAATTTGAGCTCCACTAAGTCTTCTCCAGCCATAGATGAGATCTCCCAACAGATTATCCAACCTTAAACTCTCATGGTAATTTCTAGAAAAAAAAATCCAGATTTTTTTCTCAATCAGATTGAATTAACTCTTGCAGAAAATGTTTAACAAACAACTGAAATTTGCTTCTTGTAAAGGAAAACCAACATTACGGAAGAAAATATCAATAACCCAGATTTTTATTGATGAAATTCACCGCAAAAAAAAATATTTTTTTTAGTGGTTTAACATCGACCTAAAAGCTGGACTGATCAGAAATTTAGGCATAAACATACAGGAGAATGAAGATGGGGAGACAGAGAGAGAGATCTTCGCAACTTTGATTTAGAAAGAGAAGAATGAAACCACCCAACCCAAATAGGTACCTTTCAAGCAAGGCTTTTTACCTGAATCGAGACGAAAATCTAATGATATAGAAAGTAACACTTTTTAAATTGTCATCCATAAACAACCCCACTTAGTTAAGCTCCGTCACAAAACTGTACGTAATTTATTCATTAATCTTTTTTTTTCTCATTATTTATTCATTAATCTGATGAATGTAAAAATCATCTGTTTGAATGGGTTTTACTCGGTGGTTTTAACTTCCAGTTATTGAATTTTTCTTTTAATTACAATTGGATATTGCATGATATGCAACTTCGTTGAATATAAACTAAATTCAATTTCATGTAATGCGTTTCAAGATAAACAAAACTCATTTTTTTAAGGGAATTTTAGAAACATGGAAACAGCAGAAAATTGAACAATGAAATTCTATGAAAATGAAAGGAGATATGTGATCATTTTCTTGTGTTCGCACTTCAAGAATTTGACCCAACAGCTCAGGCAAAGTTGGAAGTGATGACTAGTGGAGATCACGTTTTCTGACATTCTTAGTGAAGTCTAATCAGATAATTGGTTTTTTTTTTTTTTTTTTCTGAGTTCTAAATGTGGAAGTTGACAACTGACAAATTGCACCAGCACCATTCCTTTTTTTGTGATGGAAAATTTCCCTTTCTCAGTCTCTTTTCTTAATCATCGTTTAAGACATAAATATTCCAAGTTATGATATTTTTGCAGATTTTTTTTTTTTTTAAATCGCAGCTTCAAAATAAGTAAAATTTGTTAATAGTATTAAGAAATTCTACTGTTCAAACTAAATAAAGGGGACATTAGAACTATCATTCGAAGAACTAACTGATCTACTAGCTTTTTTCTGATGGTGACATCAGGAGATCAGCAATTATCTATGACCAGCAAGCCTTATTTGGCTACCTTTGCCAGGACCACCAACAGTTGACTAATAATAAGAAACTCCTAGGTTGGCACAAATTTTCATGTTGATTCACTGCCTGATTTTAAGGACTAGAACATAAGCAATTTTTTTTTTCCATGCAAATTATGCAGCAATGGATGGCCAAAGATAAAAATTAGTGAAAGACAATTGTGACATTTGATTCTCTTTCCAGGAAGAAAAATTCCGAAGACAGAAGGCTTAAAACTAACAATATAAGAATGAAGAATCATTATCATTGAAAATATAAGTCGCATAATGGAGAATCTAAACTCCATTTGATGTTCATGCAAAATGTTTTTACCCTTTTTTTTTTTTTTAATAACGCTTAGACAAGTCATGTTGCAGATGCTAGGTTGACTTTCTTTTTTCAGTTGTTTATAATGGCGGCCACGCATACAAATCCCACATCACTTTGTGAATCATAGTTATGGAAAAAACAAAGCAACCATTAAGTATATTGACATTAAGATGAATAAAAAAGAAAGTTTCCTAGGCCAGCTGGCCAGCCAGACTAAATCATGCCGTCCACATTGGTGATCAATTCAGCTTGAATCTGTCAGATTATATCTGAATAAACTATACTATCCAGCTTAAAGAGATTCTGAGCAAGATCAAAAGCAAGCGACAGATAATGAAATTGCAGTCAAATTGGATAGAAGCTTTTGATGAAAGAAGTTAAATATTTATAAATTCCTATATCATCCATGTTTGTTTTTTATTCCCACACCACCATTTTTCCTGTGATATATATGTGTTGCATTTTCAGTATAACAAATTCTTACTATTGTTAGAAGGGTTCCAACAAAGGCCGAGAATTCGTAATGGCCGCTTGCTAAACCAACCCATCATTGTTTTCTTATTCCACTAGTGATTCAAACTTTCAGCCAAACTAGTCTTTGCACTAATACACTAATGATAACATCAAAGGCTCGCAAATTGCAGATAAGTAGCACAAAGCATGTTCCAATCTGAAATTCAGTATAAACCGGTAGTAAAAATCACTGAGATTATCAGGTATTTCATATGAATGAAACAATGTTTTGCATTTGGTAGCAGCAAAGCAGAAAGGTCCACCGCTAAGAAAAATAAGACTCACTGGAACTATTAAAATCTGGAAAAATATACTTTGCCAAAATAAAATGTTTCACCAGCGTAATAACCAAAGAGAATATGATCATCACCAAAGATTCTTGCTTTAGCCTTTATTAAAAAAAAAAAAAAAACCCAACGCCACCAAAGAAAAAACAATTAAAAATGAAGGACAATTAGCTTGGCTAGCCAGGAACTAGAAGTGGATTCTTTGTCTTTCATAAACAAATTATGAAAAGAGTTGGACATGATCCATGATCTTGGCTGAAATTAGGGAAAAGTAAATTGTAGACCTGCCATAGGTCATGAGCTTCAGGATCTAAATTTCAGCATTAGTCAAAGGATTTCTAACCTTAGAATTACTTCTTTGTTTGTCCACAATATAGCACCAAGATTAAATTAGTAACCTATGAAAGATTTTACCGGCTGCAAGTGCTCAATATCTCAAAATCAAGTAATATAATGATATATTAAATGTCTTAAAGGATTGTACCATTTTCAGCTTTTTTTTTTTTTTTTTTTTCAGTTATTAAACTGATTATCATTCAATTGACAGGCAAGAAATACTTGATGTGAATTACTAGTCTTTTCCAATGGGCTAGCAATTTTATCAAATTGAATAAAATAAATATTTATTATAAACAATGTTTTCTTAAACAAAGACTACACAAATTATTTTTAAGTATTTTCCTATCTGAAATAATTTATAATATTTTACTTAATGGTGATACTTTAAAAACTCATATTCCAATTAGACTAAAAGTATTAATTCATCGAATTAATTGACCAAAATAAAGGATCCATTGGCACCCCAAGTCATTAATTTTATTTCATGCTAAAAGATTTACCCAAGATTGATAATTGATTCATTAACTATGATTAGGCCTGTCCATTTTAATTTGAGTTTAAAAAATTTAATCAATTCATTCGAATTTAAATCCGATTCAATTTGATTTGATAAAAAAATTCAATAAATCAATCCAAACTTAATAAACTCGAGTGTTAAATCTAATTAATCTGAAATCAGTAAACTGGAGTGTTAAACGTGGTTAACTTAAATCTAAAATGATCAAAATCTGATTAACTTAAATGTTAATCTTGAATTTGAAGTCATCTAAACTTAAAATGACTTAATATCAAAGTGACCAAAATTTGTAATAACTCGAAACAATGTGAACCTGAAAATTTTAAAATTCAAAATAATGAAACTCAAAAGCAACCTGACTCGTCTAATTTATAGTTCTAACTTCAATTGCCTGATTTCCAATGTGCCGAGTGATCTTTTTCAAGAGTAAAAATCCACTAGCAAGGATAATTAATGGAGCTTACTTCCAACTGATTTGACACCATTCTGGTATAATGTAAATCTTTCATCATAAAGCATTTCAAAAATAGGCTAAAATTGATTTTTTTTTAAAAAGCCTTTATGATCAACCTTTCATTCCTTTTGATATATCCTTCTGCTTTTATACATTTTTGTCTCCGATGCCTCATTAAAAGCAGTAAATTGAAAACCTAAGATGACTACTACAACGATTTTTGTAAAGAATTTTGAATCTTAATATCAAATTAAAAACCTTAATTAGTTCATATAAGATCGAATTTTAGTATCCGTAATTTGAAGTTTTCGTCCCTCTCCCCTCTACTGCAAAGAAGCCCGATCTAAAGATCTGCAGCAGGCAAAGGCTACATATTACAGATAAAGTGCCGGAGCTGCTGGAAAAGAAACCACAAAAGTAACAGAGAAAGAAAGACTCCAACAGTTCAAATAAATTAGCAAGCAAGCACTAAACTTTGCCAGATATTTCCTTTATTTGGTTCCATTTACTTTTTGAAGTTTGTCACAACTATGCATCGCAGAGGTCAATCAGATAATAATGAATGAAGGTGCAGATTGAATTAATGATGAACTTCGTATACATATAAATCTCTAAATGCTCATTTTATAATTAAGAAGATATACTGATATTTGTATTATTCTCCTTTAATTTCCTATAATTCTACCTTACTACACATTGAAACGTACGTGGATCATTGTATATATCACCACATCCATAGATACCAAGGACATCCGATGAGATGATCCAACAATGAACTGCAAACAAATGACAAGCTCGATGACGATCTTAGGGACAGAGTCGATATAAAATTTTTGAACAATTCACAGAGATTTTAAAATTCGCTCTGTTACCTCAACTCACTTCTCTAGATTCCAGGCAATAAATATCTTAGAATTGCACCCTACCGTGTTGCTTGATATAATCTATATGTCAAGAACCAGACAACTGACAAGTTCAGCAGAGCCGAAATCTCTGGTGGCAATAACCTTCCAGTTAACTGTTTCCGATTCAGCCAGCGAATCAGGAACTTGGTGTAAGGAACCACCCGAAAGAGAAGTTGAGCTTGATGGCAAAGGACTAAAATTATCCTGTGGATCAGCCCGTAGAACAGTAATGTCACGGTTGGCATCTTTTGTGATTACATGAAGCCTTCCATGAAATCCGGCAAGTAAAAATGGAGATTCTGAATTGGATAAATCATTAATAGGGACATTTCCTATGACAACTTTCCAATCATCCTCTTTTTGATCATACACCCTTATTTTACCCTTATCCGAAGAGCCGGAAGGATCGCAAGCATATAATTGACCATCAAGCACGACACTCAACTTTGTACCTGCCTGCTTTGCAGGCCAACCCTCTCCCATGCCACTTGGCATATCACCCCATGAATTTGTTTCAGGATCATAAATCTCACCCCCCGCATCAAGGATGAAGGGCCATGAATATAAACTCTGAGCTACAAATAACCTACCCATGTATGAAGTCATTCCAGTGGCCATAGGCTTCATCACATCAGCTATAAAGGCATTGGGTAACGTATGGGCTCTTGAACATGGCATACTAGGAACTTGGGACCAGGTACCAGTTAGGGGATCAAAAACTTCAGCAGATTGAAGAGGAGTCAATCCACCTCGGCCTTGACTAACGCCTCCTACAACATATAACTTATTATTTAAAATGCTCGTCTTACAATAGGCCCTGCCTATTGACATGGGGGACATTTCACTCCAGGCATTTAGAATCGGATCGAATCGCCAAACATTTCTCATGGTAGAAGCTCTAGAGAATCCCCCTAGCACGTAAAGACATCCATCAACGGCACCAATGGCACAACCGCAAAATGGTGCGTGATCCGATCCATCCTTCCGCCGAAGCCAGCCTTTTATAAATTCAGCAATTTTAATGCTAGGTTCGACCATGTTCCATAAACTCTTCCAAGATTCTCCTTCGAAAATGACACTTGGAATCAATGGCAGCCTCTGCCATTTCCTTGACAAAGGGTCCAAAGCATACCACAGAGTTTTTTCCTCTTCAACTTTAGTTAACACATATAACCACTCCTCTGTCATTCCGAGTTCTTTCCGCAAATTAAACAGTTGCTGGCTCATCACAGTTGCCTTCCACTTCTGCGACACCAACCTCAAATTGAAGTAGTGAGTTCTAGGAAGTCGAGCAAGGATCTGCATTGTTAGCTCATCAGGAAGACAAGGAATTAATCTAGAGCTATCTTCATTGAAGCTTGAGGGCTTCTGTTTCTTGCAGGTTCCACTCTGTAAGACCTCATTGTAGTCATTTACCGAACTCCTTGGAGCAGCTAAGCTCAGAACAGCCCCCATTAAGAAATTCTCAGACTAAGCAATATTCGAATGGATTCCTTGGTCACGCAACTGCTTTTAGTTAATGAATTTCAGTCCAAATGCTGTAATTTAAAGTCATTGTACTTCCATTGATCAATGAAAATATTACAAATGAAAGAATTGAAGTAAACAAACTCTAAAGAGAAAATAGGGAAGTAACTAAAAAATGGTTTACATATGTCAAAAGCAAACATCTTTTTTTTTTTTTTCCCCTCTCTCTCTCTACCCTTTACTTGCTCTTCTTCAAAGATTTGGCAAAGACAATATCAATAAATAAATTCTTGTTCGATGCCAATATGAATTTCGCTTGAACTATTCCCCCAAAATCCCCACCCCTAAAGAAAGAAAGGCAATCTAATTAAACTAACATAACATTGGGCTAAAGAATTCACCAAAATCAACTTCATATCATCCTCCCTGCCATTATATTCAAAGCTTAAAAAAAAAAAAAACTACTCTGATTCAAATTCTACAATTTGCTTCAGATCGTGCTTAATCACATAGAATGTAAAGAAAACTTTGAAAGAAAAAAAAAAAAAAAAAAACCTCTTACCCAATTTACATCCCCAGGCCCATCAATACAAAGTACTAAGATATATAACACTTCCAACTCAATTTCCAATCAACCCAATAAATGACAGTAAAACTTTCACTCCTAATTAACAATCACTCCGTTAATTTCTCTCATACTAAACCATTCCACTTTATCATCAACAAATAACTAATAAAAGAAACGAACAAAAAAAACCCTATTTCAAAAATTAAAAGAATTGAATCAGAAACTGCATGATTTTCAGGTGCATTACTCAAATCTTTAACCGAAAAGAAAAAGAAAAAAGGGGGTAGGTGAAACAAATTACCTGATACCCAAGAAAGAGTACCATCCAAATAAGCTATTGAAACGATCTATCTAAACCCAGAACGATTTTTTTCTTTTGGGGACTTTGTTTGCAACTGTAATGGATGATCAAGCTTGGCTGCTTGACATATATAAAAAGATAAAACAGAATCGGGAAAAAAAAATATTTTTTAGGTAGGAGAATCAGAAAATCAGAAAAAGAAATAATAAGATAAATGCAACGATGTTTTGAGCTGTGACGCGTTTTTAAAAACAATGCCAACGTTTATCACAGCCGTCTAGTTTTTTTATTTTTATTATATTTTTGCTCTGTTCCCAGTCAACGAGTAAATTATATTTGATCTGACAAGTTGCTATCTTAAACGTGACTTTTGCTTCTTGTTGCTGGAAGTCTTACAAGTAAATGCATGGAAAGCGGAACCCAACTTTGTTGAAAGTTCGAGACTTCGGTATTTGGATAACTATATTGGAACTTGATTATTTTGAAATATCAAAATACTACTTAAGAAGTATCGACCTTTTTTTTTCACTCGATCTAATACGCGTGGCTCGAAAGAATTGAAGTAGATGCATCATGCACGGAGAGTGGAACCCGACTTTCGGCCGATGTTTTTGTCTACCCTTTTTCCCTTTGGAACGAGGTTCCTCTGAATCAGCCCATAAAACTTTATGGGCTCGTTAGGCCCAAATTAATCTCATTATCAACAGGGTAATTACATTTATAATATTTTTAAATTTAATTCAATCTAATATAATTCGGAATAAAAGTTAAATTATTTGAAATTGATTTGTTTAGATTTATTTTTAAAAAAATTATGGTTTTAAACAAATTTAACCGAACAAAATATTCTTGATCCTCGTGTTGTTTTAAAATATATTTCCTTTCAAATTCCCGTAATTAATTAAGATTTTTATTTAATTGTGTTATTATTTTATTTTGCGATAAAAATCTGATTATTTATATAAATAACAATTGCATCTGATTAAGGTTGGAAACGTGCTCCTCTCTGTTGCCCTTGGAGAAAGTAAACTTTAGGGGAAAAACTTATACATTGAGATAGAATTTTTAGACTTCAGCAACAAGTTAAAAGATTGGCAAATATCCTATTAATTATATTTGTGAATATTAAAAATCAATTAATTAATGAAACATATGTCAATATTTTAATCTAATGAATAAAAAATTTTAATTTTTTTTTAAATGCAAATCATATATTTTGGGTGAGATCTTATTTATTATTTTTTTCATTATTTTTTTAATATGGTAGTTATCAACATTCAACAGAAAAATAATGGAAGGGAGGTAGACTCGTATTACGGATGCATCGAAGCAGTAGTAATTAATATTGAACTGAACAAATTACAAGGATGGTCTAGTTATGGAGGTCAATTTAATCTCTTCTTCACCAAGCAAGCTATATCGAAAGCATGGGATGGAGGAATAATGTTGCAGAATGTCAAAGGAGATGAAGAATTGCCTTCTTCCTAATCACCAGCATTAATGCATAATATTGAACTGGATATTTTGATACAATCCTACGTGATCGAACACGTTAAGCACTTTGCGTTACGTGGATATTCTCCATATTCTTTCAATTCCCATGGCAGAATTTTAGGCACTGAAAAGGCTGATGAAATCGTGATTTTGACCCTTTGGTTTTATTTAGCCATTATCTTCATCATTTTCTTCAACCTTCTCTAATTATTCCTGATGATCTCTTGGAGAAATTCAAGGTAATTCTTTTAGCTCAAGCTATCTCCTCCTCATCATCATAATCATTTCCCTCCCAGACCAAGTTGCAACAACTAGAAGTGTCATCCAAATGCCTGACGTCGAGAATAAGCTGACAATTAGTCTCTCTAAGCTTCAAAATATTCGAATGAACCTCAGTACATATTTTGTAGTCAAACATGCATGTTATTGGCACCTTAATTTCTTATGCATCTGCAGACTGTAATGCAAGTATAAAAATTCTGTTTTTCTTGTGACTCTTGGGCAAATGAATCTGAGGGAGAAAGCCAAATCTATGCTGATGTGTCAAGTCGAACCACCAGCCCTTAAAACTTCTGATGATGATGATAGTGTACCAGTGATTCCGGCCACGAAGCAATCTGTCAGAGTTCTTCCAGGCAATAAAATCTGGAATATTACTTGTCTCACTGAAACCTTCATTCATCGATCGGATGAAAACTGTAACATGAGACTTTGGCATAGCAAACCCTCCACGGATAAAGCCAACCTTGTTTTGGCTTTCAATCAAATCTATGGTTTGAGCTTTCATATATAGCACATTATTGTTTAAATCTATGATTCAGTTTGCGCCAGTGAATATAATTTCTGGATCCGTCCCGACTACAATCTTCCTTATTTGAGCTTTGTGCCACATATTATTCTATAATCCATAAGTAAAGATGTGTAGATATATCTTCATGGTTGCTGCTAATGAATATTATTCTTCAGATTCGATTTTCTATTTGCAAAACACTACTTCAAATTCACATAAATCCATCCAAATTTTTTACTTAAAAAATCAATCTCTTAAAAAAAATTCATCCATTTCTAATGTAGATCAATCTCTCTTAAAATTTGATTGGTCCTTTGAGATTTATATTAATAATAGCAAATAATTATTTTTTTATTCAAACTCATTTTTTGGGTCTGTTAATAGTCTCTTTGATTGACACTGAGAAAGTTCGAAATGTCTACCAAAAAGAAAACTTGAAATATAGAAAAGAAATTACCGGGGCATCAGAGTTTGGACTCTAGAACGCATTCCGATACCCAATTAGCTCAAGGGCTTTTGTGGGGAGGAAATCAGAGAACGGAGAAGGATAGGAATAAGAAGAAAAGGGGTTATC
Organism: Adansonia grandidieri; assembly: GCA_038382065.1. Taxonomy (NCBI): domain Eukaryota; kingdom Viridiplantae; phylum Streptophyta; class Magnoliopsida; order Malvales; family Malvaceae; genus Adansonia; species Adansonia grandidieri. Next base: position 439,769 of record JBBYHK010000018.1, on the reverse strand, counting down.
TTTTTTATGGTTCCTTACCTAAGAGCCTTGCAGCTCTTTTTATAGTTAAGCTTCTAACATGTTTTTTGACCTTATCTAATCGTTACTGTCTTAGAGTTATTGGTTGTCAAGCTAGTAGTCTTTCAGCTGCATGTATTAGAATATGTTGGTGGCTGGTCTTAGAGAAGAGGAGTACGCTTTGGGATTTGTTTCTCAAAGATGTTTAATCTGAGATATTTTTCGAAGTTGTTTGTCAGGAGAGTCTTTTAGCACCTTTGGTGTATGGGATTTTGACAATTAGCTGAGCCCGTTGTAAGTGTCTAATTGTTACTGGAGTAATCATGCGAGATCATTCGGGCAACCGGCTCATTCAAAGTATAACATGGTCTAAAATTCTATTCAAATTATCTTAACTATTAGATGAACCTTCGAATTTAAATAAATAACATAAACCTCGTAAAGTTATTATTATTTTTTTACCTTTTTAGGAGAATTAAACACACAATGTGGCCAAATTTATATCATGATAATATGTATATTATATATACACACATATTAAGCCTTTTAATGCTGATTATTTATTTGGTAATTCACCAGCTTGAATGGAAGCAGATGGGGTCCAATGAAACAATTAAGCAATTGCAGCTGTAATTGCTTCTACTATTGACTTATATTCTTTTATACCATTTGGATCGTTTCTGTAATTAACTAGAAATTATAAAGGAAAATATGAAATTTCTTGATTTTTTTTGTCGATTCATTTTCAATAATCTAAATAGTATTAATAGATCTTAAAAAAAATGAAGAAACGAGCAATTCATTATTTGAAAAAGGAAAACATAAGCTAGAAAATTACTTAATATGTAAAGAGAAAATACTGAAAAATGAGAAAAAAATAAAAAAGAAACTCAATAGCTTTACTGGGAATAAATATATGGTTGATTACAATACAGAGAGTTTGCATTGTATACCATGCAAAGGAAACAACATAAATGCAAAGTATTATATTCACCGAAGTTTGCAAGCTAGCTGTCATCCAAATTTGATCATTGAGACTATCAGAATCGTCACATATAGTCTGGCTTCAGTAACAGAGAGACTACCAGTGTAATTCATTTGATTTGATACAAGAAGCCGGTTTGATTCTTGAAATTTTCAAAGACAACAATGCTCAGACCGTAAGTCTTTTAAGTTTCTAACCATTTATAATACAAAATCATCCTTGAAATCTTTAAAATTACTCACCATTTATTGGTGTGTGATATATTTGAGCTTTCAAAAGGTTCAATGTCACCGTCCAGGTTAAAGTTGGATGGTATTGTTCGCATAGGTTGATTAAAAAAATTTCAATTTTATCTCAATGTCATATATAAATTAATTAGATGGTAAAGTTTAATTCTATATGTACCAACGATGGTGAAGCAAAGGGTAGTTGACCAGTGAGTCAGAGACATTGGTAGACGCACCAGCCAGCTGCAAAAAATGACAGTAAAAGGGTGGGGAAGGGTTTAGGCAGTGAAATGCCAAGGCAATAGGCCCTGCCCTGCAAGGCCAATCATGAGAACTGACACGGTAATAGATATTGGGAGTTAGCTGTACTTCATATATATAGTACTCCTATAACTTACTGCTAATAATACCAGCATAGTTTTTTCTGATTATCTTACAATGATATGATTAGTACATTGGTCCCCATCGGAAATTGTTCCTTCTGGGCTACCTGAGCCTGTACTTTTTGATTGATTGTCGATATTTCCGCCAAAACTGCCAGTGCTCACTGCCACCGCTACTGTACATTTTTTGTTTCTTTTTTTGAGGGGCGTGGCCATCATGAACCCAACTATAGGATTTTTCTTTCCGCATATCCTCGGACGGATGGAAAAATATCTCATCAGGTAATCTCCTACCCCTAGTCCGAACATTTGCCCCATTTTCTTTTTTTAAAATTCCTTTTTCTTTCTGATATTTCTGAAAAGCAAGCTTATAGAGACGATTGATTAATGATGACGATAATGACGATGAATGATTATGCTTTGAGAACAGGAACTTTTCTTTATCTACGATCTTTTCATTTCGTATTTGCCTCTCGGCAGCTGCATGCACCTGATTTAATTTGTAAAGAAGTTCGACGCGGACAATGAGTATACCAGCTATGATCATCTTTTAAAATAGATAAGAATACCAATATAATTTTGGCATACGATCTAAGGTGAAGTTTCAAAGAAATTACACTAGTTGAGAATGATAAAGTTAAGCAATGGTACCACACTTTTAACGCTTTAAGATATGTATGGACTAATCATTGATTATCTATATGAGTTGGATAGAGCTAAAGTTGGGCAAAAAGCCAGAAATAAATGCATAATTGTCAATTTCGTGATACAATATATAATTCATTCCCATTCCCCCATCAAAATGTACCCTTCCATGTGCCATGCTATGTTGGTTTTATATCCCCCATAATTCCATATCCTTTCTTTGGCAAAAGATAATGGAAAAAACTGAGAAAATAATTATATGCATAAAAGGTATTAAGCAGTTGGCGTCGAATAATCTAGACATGAATGAGAATGGCCAACTAGATTAACTCAAGAAAAGGAAAATACGAATAAAAATAAAAACAAAACCCCAAAAATAAATATCACCAACGAAAATGAAAAACCTATTGTGCAATTAATAACCGAAGAAAATGAAACCCTAACAAGATCCATACCATTTGAAGCCTCTACCATTAACCTTAAAAAGGGTACGAAAAGGACAACTCACTCTTATCACATCAATGGAGGTGATCACCCAAAAAGGGGGAAAATAAGAAAGAGAAAAATTAAGAAAAAAAAATAGAAAGGGAATTTAGGCTAAAGCTGCTAGACCGTACATATTTCCATTTATCCAATTAAAGTGACACCTCATTCTTACTCTTTTTGAAGAGTTTTATTGTTTTTGCTGCCTAAGAGTGAACTGGCCTAATTGCTGGCACTGGTAAACCGAGAAAACATGTCGGACTTGCCCTTACACTGCTGTAGTTCAAGCACTTAATTCCTGCATTTGTTGCAATCCCATTTTCGATTGGAGTACTCTCTCCAATATTTGAACATTTTACCATCGAATCTTCAATCACAGGAGGAATATCATTATCTTTAAGCAAGGTTTCAACAATGTTACTGTTATGATCATCCTCGGCGTAGTTAATAATGTGGTTGCTGTCAAAAACATTGACTTGATCCTCTTCGTTTGCTTCTTCGTGATCGATCTCATGATGATCCTGATCAATATCATCGATCTCATCGATGTCATCTAGGGGAACAAGATGCAATGTTAAACGACCATTGGATCGGTGAGCCCGGAAATATTCTTGGTTTCTAATCTTCTCTTCTCTGAGAATCAACCGCCCATCATTAGTGTAATATCGTTTGAGCACCCAAAGCATATGAGAAGGCTGATTCTCGGTGCCAGCAAGCGAAGGTATTGGCGGAGGAAACTCTCTCTTCATCATCCTCCCCCTACACAGCTTCCCACGTCTTTGACCGCAAACCCCAGCAGAATAATACTCATTATTGTAATTATTATTATTATCCTTAACCCCACCACCGCCGCCGCTGCCGCAAAACTCTTGGTTGTTGTCGAGATCAAAGCAACTTTCCATGCCAATGTAATCACCAATCAAAGAAACCGCCGATGGGGAAACGACGCTGGAAGTCATCATACAAGAATTACAATGCTTTTCAGTTTGGTTCTTCTTTGGACATATGGTTAAGGCTTCAAGAGCAAGCTGCGTCTCCGCTGACGACGATGATGATGGTGCTGTTGAATATCTCTGGGGCTGCATATCAAAAGGAACAAGGAGATTCTGGTTAAAGGTTTTTCTTCTTTTTAAGGTAACAAAGCTTAGAATTTCATGAAGAGAAACAGAAATGTGAAATAAGGGATAAAATAAAGAAAATAAGAGAAGTATTGAAGAGAGGGAAAGATATTGGAAAGAGATGACAGCTAATATATTTGTGGTATCAAGATTGGGTTTTATATATGTGGCATCGACCTAGATTTTAAGTATCTCCTCTTTCGTATTTTTGCATTTTATTACTATCTGTTTTTCTTCCTCAAAAAAATAATAATAAATATGTAAAAAATTTAAGCAATTCTCAATGATATGATTAAAATGATATTTACGAAAAATATAATTAATATTTTACTTTCTTTTTATTAAATAAAAAGCAATGTACGAAATAAATAAATTTAATATAATTATTAAATAATTTTTAATTAAAGTTTATAAATATCAATCTTGGTTTTTTGAAAAGTTGAAAATTTTTAAGGAGGCAGCTGTTTTTTCCTTGGGTTATCTTTCACGAGAAGTGTTTCGTGGTACACGTGGAGATAACGTTTACACGTGTGATCTGAGTATATTTTGCACCTCTTCCTGAGTTTTTATTTCGGTTTCAAATTCAAATGCTCAAAAGCAGCGAAGTTTAATGTTTTCAATTTTTACAAAATACAAAAAATGTATTTTTTAAAATTATTTTTATAATTTAAAATAAAAAAAAAAAAACTTAAAATCAAACCCAAACTTATATATTAACTATAATATATTTTAAATATTATGTCAAGAGGTTGGTTGGAAAATGATAACGAAGTTGATTATATTTATATATATGTATATATATATGTAAATGTATATTATGACATGTTGTACTCAATTAATTATTAATTCTCCATCAATGTACATAGCTAATAAAATTATATAAAGACGGTGGGGAAGTCATTTTTAATACGCTAAATAATAATAATAATAAAATTGGTTTAGCTAACCGATTTACAGGCACCGTTCAAAATTATATTCAATGAAAAATGTTTAGACACTCATTAGATATGTAAAACAAAATCAATTAATAAACATATATATTTTTTAAATTTAACATGCATCAAATGCATAAATTTTTTAGAAATAGTGATTAAATAACTCTTAAACAATCTTTACATGCATCCTTTAATCAAACTCTTATTTAATTACTTTGAGTTTGGACCAATTATAAATACCAGTTAAAAATTATTTAACTAACATTTAAAATATTTTTTTATATTTAATATATATATTTTTAATAAATCCAAAAAGTAAAATATTTATTATAATTTTTTTATAAATATTAAATTAGCTAATGAAATTAGACATTACTCAACATTTCTCATTTACTAATTTAAAAATTTTTTTTCGATTAATGTATTATTTTTTTTGTTAAATTAAAAAATTAATATAATAATTAATATATTTTTTAATAAAGTCATTAATTATATGTTTTTAAATAACAGCTTAATTAATGTCACTAACCCCTACTAATTAACATTTCTCTAAACAAGTATAGAAGAACAATGTAAAAAACAAAATAATAAGCGTTCAAAATTAGGGTTGACGGTCAAGAATGATCGAACACGTTTCCGTCATGCAAACCACTGCCAGGAAAACAATACTTCCCATTCAAAATGAAAAGTTTTAAGTCATTTTTTTATTAAGCCGTTCGTCTTTTCAAGCAAAGCCAGCAAAAATATATGCCAGTAATAATCATCGTTTTGGTAACAAATTGACAATAGTCTCTAATGATTATAGTATGTTATTTGTAAAATATACTTAGAATCAATCAAGCAATCATAAAAAAATTAAAAACAAATAATAATAATAATAATAATAATAATAATAATAATAATACAAGAAGGAAAGATTCGAAACGTATTTCACCCGTAAGCTAATGATTGTATAATATTTTATATTTTGCTGATCGTCAGCGAAATGAAAAAGTTTTTTTTTCAGCGAGGAAGAGTACATAGACAGAGAAGATGCCAATATTCAAAACCCAAATTCACTTGCCATTTGAATTGATTTTGAACTCCTTCAAACAAAACCCTAGGAAAATGAAAGAAATGAAAAGAAAAAACCAGATTCAAGAAATGGAAATGAATGCATATAATTGGAAAAAAAAAAAAAAAAACTAAGGTTGGTTGATTCAAGTAATTTGACACTTTTTCTTGTAAGTAAGATCCCGAATTTAAATTTTATAAACAAAAAAATTAATATCATAAAAAGCTTTACCTCAAATTTGACTTTAATCTAATTAATCCAGGTTCAATAAATTTAGGGATACTGAAATTTCTGACAAAAAAAATACCCAAAAAAAAGTATAAAACTCACCTCGAGAGAAAGTTACCGGTGCAAGCAACTTGTAAAATAAAGAAGAGATGAGAAAATATAGAAGACAACTCAGAAAGAGAAATTATTTGCTTTGATTCAAAAGCTTTGAAAGAAGTATACTAGAAGTTGCTGCTTTGAATGTAAGATAAAACGTTGCGTCATTTTCCACGTTTTTATTTTTATTTTTTTGTGACAGAAGAGAAATATTAAAAAAAAAAAAAGAACAAAAATAAATGAGTCTAAAAATCTCCCTTTCTTGGAATAAATTTACCTAATTTTAGGCGAGGTTCAAGGGATTAGGGTAGTTCATAGAATGAAGATCATCCAACTGCCAAGTTCCAATTCTCAAGTAACGTTTTTTAGCCAATTAATGTGCTTATTTTTCGGTTTTTTTTTTTTTTGACAATAGGATAAGATGATAAGGATAATATGTATGTGTCCCTTAAATTCGAACAAAGAAAGAAATTTAAAGGGAAATGTTCACGTGGTTCGTCTAACGATATATATATATATATATATATAATTAATGGTACAAAATATCTATTTAAATGATTTTTTAATTAAAATTTTAAAAATTATTACTCAAAAGATAGGCAACGATACAAGATAGAATTGTACAAAATTTTCTTTAGATGTATTTATAGATTGGATTAAATAAGATTTATATCAGATCCAAGTATAGTATTAATATGATATAGATTTATTCAAGCCCAACTCGACAAAACATATAAGTCTCAAGATTTGTTATTTCATTTATGTTAATAAATGGATAGTTAAGACTTGTTCATATTATATATTTTAAATTTTATTTAAAATATATATTTTTTCAATTTAATGTTTTTTTTATTAAATTATATCTATATGTATAGTTTGTTAAAAGAAAAGTTAATAGTTTAAAGAAAAACTGTAGTTTCTTTTAATAAAATAGGTGCTTTTAAGAAAAACTTGGTAAATTTTAAAAGGATTGGTGGTTTTTTTTTAAAAAATATATTGTATAAAAAATTAAAAATAATTAAATACACTTATTGTATTAATATTTAATTTATGGTTTATCTAATTTTTTTTATCAATTTCTTAATTGAATTGGTATAACTTAAATAATAATATTAACTCTATTAGAAAGTTACAATAATAACTGATTTTGATGAAATAATGATGTGAGTGTAAAAAATTTTAAAAAATAACTTACTTAAAATAGTGGATTTTTTATATATTAATATTTAAAAAATAAAATTAATTAAAAATATTTAAAATTTATATTAAATAATATTTTTACCTTTTATTTTATAAATTATTATAATTTAATAATATCAACCTAAGTTAATAACATAAATAGTACGGACTATATAGAAATAGACCCTCACCTTTGAACTCAAGGTGCCATAACCAACGATCCATGTACACTCTTCGACACGTAGTCAATCTGGACCCATCATACATGTCCCTCCTTCATTGGCTACTGGTTCCTCCTCTTCCTTTTTTCCTTATAAAGCAGCCCTTTTCCTTTCCCCTGTACACTCGAAACGTCACCGTATAGATTCCTAGCCTGTTCACACTATTTCAAAAATTAATTTAAAAATTATTACAAATAAAAAAAAAATTACAATATTTATATAAAATACTCTAATCATTGCCTATTTCTTCTTTTGGTTGCAATAATGTTTTCAGGCTACATTTCACATGGATGGACATTGGGACACCGAATGTTTCATTCCTGGTAGCATTGGATGCTGGGAGCGATCTGCTGTGGGTCCCGTGCGATTGCATGCAATGCGCTCCTTTGTCTGCCAGTAGCTATAATTCCTTGGTAAATCTAACAATCTTCTCCCATTTTTCCACCACTTCTTTTCTTTGTTACTCCATCGTTTTACTTACTACCTGCCCTAATTTTAAGTTTACTTCAGTTCTCAGTGTTTAGTTTAGTCTGTTTACTTACGAGTGCTTTCTATGGCAATTTTGCTACTTTCAACTGCGTCTCATTGGACAATGAATTGGGTATTTGTATTAATGATGATTACCTGTTGGGTCCGTCCTATTAAATGGCATACATATGGGGTTTAATAAAGAATGCAACGATTCATTTTTCTAAAGAAAACAATAATTATTTTTCTTGTTAAAATTAACAAAGTGTTGGTGGTGGTGAAAGTGGTAGTATTGGATAGGATAGGAGAGTGGTAATGACTTTTAACTTAGTTGTAATTAAAAGTATTCGTCATTTAAGATTGGATAAGCATGCATATAAGCTTGGGTAAGATAAAATAATTTGGTTAATGAATTTGGGATTAATTTTCTTAAGTTAACAGATTATTCTACCTATTAATAAGATGGTGGGTGTGTGATTTTTATTTACAGTGAGGGGAAAAGGATGAAACTTTGACTGGAAAAGTAGTACTACGTCTTTCTGACTGCGCATCAATAGGATGGTTAACTTGATAGCTTCCATGACTATGGCCTAGTTATTCTAAGAATTGGTAGCCGGTTACCGGTTTAGCATTTTAATTCCAATGATTGATTGGCAGGTGCTCCCGTATACTTGTTGTGCAGGATAAAGATCTGAGCGAGTATACACCATCTTTGTCAACTAGTAGCAAAAACCTGTTTTGCAGCCATCAGTTATGTGAGTCCAGTTCATACTGCAAAGGACCGAATGATCCCTGTCCTTTCATTATTGAATATGACACAGATAATACCTCAAGTTCCGGATATCTGGTTGAAGATAAATTACATTTGAAGTCATTTTCTGGACATGCAGCAGGGAGTACACTACGAGCTTCAGTCATATTTGGGTGTCTTTTGATTGTTCTTGATGTTATTTGATCTGTTCTTCTTTTGGCCAAAGACATGCTACAGTGCCAAACTTGCCTGGCTGATGCTTTTGTTAATGATGTTGCTTCCTTTGTTCACTTTATTTCAATTCAGCTGTGGGAGGAAGCAGACTGGTGGCTATCTGGATGGAGCTGCTCCTGTTGGCCGAACGGGATTGGGACCAGGAAACATTTCAGTTCCAAGTTGCTGGCAAAGGCAGGATTGATTCCGAATTCCTCCTCAATATGTTTAGATGAGAATGGTTCTGGAAGAATATATTTCGGTGATAAAGGGCTTGCCTCCCAACAATCTACTCCATTCTTGCCAATGGGAGGAAATAGTATGACATCTATGCAACCCTTCTAAATGTTCTTTTTTTTTTTTTAAGCTAAGTAGCTTTTTTTATCTGGTATTATGCTTTCCTTCTATATTTGGTGGTGAAAGTTCATCACTTTTCTTGCCAATAATTGTTTCAGTGAAACAAACTTTGTACGAGTGGAGCATTTATGTATCGGGAACTCTTGTCTTGAGAGATCTGGATTCTTAGCACTGGTGGATAGTGGCACATCTTTCACATATCTTCCTCCTAAGATCTATGATAACGTTGTTCTGGAGGTGCATCATTTTGTCCTCGTTGTTATAGAAATTATTGTGTTTATTGTTATACGGCCTGAAATTATTGTTTCATTATTACAGTTTGATAAACAAGTAAATGCCAGCACGATTGGCAACCAAGAAGATCTTTGGAAGTACTGTTACAATGTTAGGTTGGATACTAGAAAGTGTTTGACCGGTTTGGAGGCTTTTTTCTTTTTCTCTTTTACTGATTACCTGCTGTTTCTTTCCTTGGAGCAGTTCACAGGAGCCTTTCAAAGTTCCTAGCATGAGACTTAAATTTGCCGTGAACCAAAGCTTTGAAATTCATAATCATATATATTCCTTTACTGGAATTGAGGTTAGTCTCCTTTTATTGTTAATGTTGAATGTGAACCTTAAGCTGTGAGAATCTTTCAGAAAAAGTAGTCTGTGTTGCTTGTTTGTGTTAAGTATCTTTCAGTTTTTCGGTTTCCAAGCATACCCAGGGTCTAGGCTGGTGCTAACTTTCTATCTTTTGAAGGAAAGATATATTGTCTTGACATTTTTGTGCAGGGATTTACGGTATTCTGTTTAACCGTTTTACATGGGAAAGATGACTTTGGTGTAATTGGAAGTGAGTCTTCTCTCTGGCTATTGATATGGGCTGCATTTCCTTATGGATTTGCCATCTTCTTGCATCTGTGTGTGTGCTTTTGACGACAGTGGAACAACAAATTTCTTGCAGAAAACTTCATGACAGGTCATCGCTTTGATTTTGATCGAGAAAGTCTGAAGTTGGGTTGGTCAAATTCCAATTGTAAGTAACAGAGTAGATCTTTCAACCCTTTCTATTAGCTGTGTCATGTGTCTTTTTTCTTTTTGAAGGCTTCTTGTTGATCTTCGGTTTACATGTATATATTGAAGAATTTCTTAGTTACTAGCGACAAGAATGGAAATTAGTAAGATTTCATCAATCATGTTCTGGAAGAGACATCAGCTTTCCCTCGTAGTGTTTTTAGATACTAAAGCATTTGTAACAACCAAAGCAGCCTCTTGTCGAGCAATACATTCTTTTCCTCATCTAATGATTGATGACTGAGTTCCCACATTTTTCCATTCATCTAATAAAATGATGGTGCCAAGTAACGGACTTGAATTGTGGATACTTATAAAATATATATTTCTGTATAAAATTACATTTTAGGGTTTCTCTACTCTTAAAGTTACCTCTCAAGCTTTCAATATGCAAAAATCAAATGTTATTTTTCCAACTACATAATGGTACTGAAGTAGATCCTAACTTGCATTGGCAGGTCAAGATGTGAGTGACCGATTGAGCAAACACCTCACTCCACCTCCTACAAGTGAATCTCCGATACCGTTGCCTGCCAACGAGCAACAGGGCACCAATAATACACAGGCAGTTTTTCCGGCAGTCGCAGGAAGGGCTTCTACAAAGCCTTCTGCGTCTTCACCACCGCAAATTCCCACCCTGCTCGGCCTACTGGGTTCATTGCTTCTTCTACTGCTAAGGTAGTTTACTTAAAACCATAGTTGTTTTATTTCTCTTGTAAATCCCTATCAATTCTTGCCACTTTCTCAGTCTGCAAACATTGTCCACCTTTGTTTATTACAACCAACCGGGTTGGTAGAAAGAGCCATTTCTTTTTTCTGGTAAATCTACTTTGTGCTTATGCTTACATTAGCATTGGCTTACAGATGCTGGGTTCATGTGATTCAATCCACCTTTGTCATTGTTTGAATCTAGTTTTTTTAATTATAGTACCAGGACCATGTTTGTCTGCAAAGAAGGAAAATTTGAATCTTTAAATCCTTTTCGTTTGATTCTGCTAGTCTCTTATGATATTTTATAAGTTAGAATTTAAAATCTCAACACTTTAATTTTATATTTATTTTTAGATTGCGAGAATTTAAAATCAGAAGTAAGAATTGACCATAAAGAAAAAAGAAAAAAAAAATTAGATAATTCTGCATGCGCATAGGCCCAGTCTAGAAAACGGCATCAATTCTTACGGTTGGATTTTACTTAGCCTTTTAGATGGCCCGCCCATTTATCTTCATTGGGCCTAAGCCCAATATACTTATTATTTTTTGGGTTTTAGGAGGGCAAGCGAGCTTCAATTTTTTTTTTTTATATTCCAATCCTATTTGTTAACATTGACAATTCATGTATTCGTGTCATATTTATATATTTTATTATCATAATTATGATAAAATTATTTTATATTTATATAATTTTTTATACATTAATAATTCGTATTATATTAATTTTGAGATATTTATATATGTATCATGTTTTTGTTATTTTTTCATATCGTGTTTTAATTTTTTTATAGTCATTTCATGTCTAATAATACTCTATCGTTGCTACATATAAGTCAAACTTTTTTTTTCCATCTATTATAAATTAGGTTTTTGGGTGTATATATGTGTGTATACATAAAGAGTGGACCATGTCCATTTATTATTTTTGGGATGGCCCATTTATTATTATTTTTTTATTTTTTTTGAAATATAAAGGGACATTTAGCACTCTACTAACTTTTTTGTGTGGATTTTTTATATTTTACTAACAGTATATAAAATAATTTCTCATATGACATTATATATAATTCGATTATGATATAAACTTGACAAATAATATTAGGGGATGGAACATGTCCATTTATTATGATTATTTTTTTGAAATATACCTTAAGGGAAATTTGTCACTCTACTAATCTTATTTGTGAATTTTTTATATTTCACTCACAGTATGTGAAATAATTTCTCACATGACATTATATATAGAGTTCGATTATGATATATTAGTAATAAAATTTTTTAATTTCACAAAATTTCACACATATATTAGAACTAGATTTAATAATTTTGAATGATTATATGATATAAACACCTGAAAAAAAATAATAAAAATATGACACAATATGAGAAAAATGCTACAAACACAATTTGATTACATGAATATGTCAAACCGTATATAACGCGAAGTGTTAATACATGAATGTGTCTAACCTTATGTAACATGAATTATTAATGAATCAAAATTTACATATATAATATTTTAAATGCAATTATAAAATTATAAAATTATGATATAAATACATGTATTATCAAATCTAATTAGGACTTATAATTAAATAAAGACAAACTTAAATATGTGTTACGTTTTTGTACTGATCTATGGTTTTGTAAGATACCACTACTAGTTTCTGAGTTGAGACGATGACTTCGGTATATTTACTTTAAATTGTGATGAGAATTGGGAGATCAAATTGACACGTTTTAATGAACTTAAAATTAATAATAAAAAACATTATTATTCATTTTTACTAGATATTGACAAAGTATAATATAAAAAAAAACACAGAAAATAAAATTTTTTTTGAAAAGTTATATATAACCTTCAAATGTTCATATCCTCATTTATAACTTTTAAAAGTTACATTTATTTATTTATGGCTTTTAAAAATTATATTAATATCTATAGTCTATTGCAATATTTTTTATTCATCTATTTATTTAGTCAAAAGCAAAAAAAAAAAAAATAATAATAAATAACAAAAACATCAATGTAGTCACATGGCGTGATGCACACATGATAAAATTTGTTATTTCAATTTTTATCGGCTTCATTTGAAAAAAATTACGTAATATACATAATATTTAATGCACTTAATTTTATTAAAATAAAACTTATCATAATCATAATCATTTTTTTTTTTTGCAATGTATTCCTTCAAATTATTAAAAACTCACATTTTTTTTTTTGTTTCGTCCTAAATCTCTCCCATTTTCACATAAAAATAAATTATATTCCAAAACAGATGTTATATTTAGAATTTATACATCATAAAATTATTTTTGATCTTTCTAAAAATACATATTTTTTAAAAAAAATTATATGGTTTAGTGACTTTGAAATTAGTTTTGCACGTAATTTTTCATTTTTTTTTCAAATTATTAATATTTTTTTTATTTTTTGCGTAAAAATATATTTTAATCAAACCAAATAAATGTGTTAATTTTTTCAAACGAAAAAAAAATTGACATACATGATTACACAACTTGATAATCAATTTTTACTTAAATATGTTGTAACCTTTTAACTTTAACTAATAGATGGATAAACGATAAAATCTTTTAAAATATCATGAATATTAATACATTAAACTTTTAAAAGTTATGAATTAATAAAAGGTCAAAGATGATAAATATAATTTTTAAAAATAATAGATAAAAGTGAAACACTAATAAAAATTATGAATAATCAATGTAATTTTTAAAGATCATAAATAAAAATAAAACATTATTAAAAAATTATGAATTACTAATAAATCTTAATCCGAAGAGGTTTGAAAGTAGAATCGTAACGTTCCAAGATCTCTTCTTTTATCACTAAAACAAAGTCAGAATTGTGTAAAAATAGTTAAAAAGAAAATTATACTTCCTGATTTAAATGAATATTTTATATTATTACCACCAAAAAACAAAAAAAAAAAAGGTTGTATTATTTGCAAGGTGGTTTTGTGTTTTCAATATGGAATTTAGAGCACTAGTTAATCGCCCATGGTTTTTTTTTTTTTTTTTTTCAAAATTCAAAAGTTTTAAGATTTTCACAACACTTTGCAACATTAAAACCACCATAGATGGACCTGTCTTTTACAGTCATTGGCTTTATGGCAAGTTTTGCTAAGCATATTTGCATGAATGGGAAACAATAAATTGCGAGCCAATCAGTGAAAGAATTTGAGTGGCAAAGCCAGAGAAGAGACTTCAGTTTTTGTTACGAAATCTAAGGCTTCCTTTTTCAATTTTTCTTTTAATTAATATCTCACCTTTTTCAAATTTGCTTCTCTCTCCTAATCATTTCAAACACCTGTACCACGTGCATGCGCCATGCAGTAATTCTCTAGCTTTTAATGCGCTAAAGTTAATTTTCACAGTACATCAAATATTATTCGATAATTTTACAATGCTTAACGTGGGTAATTATATGTGTGTGTATGTATACATCTATACATATATATATATATATATATGAGTTTATGTTTGATATATTTATATAATTTTATATAATTAAAAATTTATCATATGTTATATTTCTTTGGTAATTTTTTAATATATTTTAAAAATTATGTATTATATGTTGATTGTGTTAGTATAAAATCTCAAAACATTATTAATTGTAAATCAAATAATTTTTCATATATATTGAAAAAAATTTGTACTCTGTCAATTCATTATAGGATCAAGTAGGCCTTCAAACAAAAGAAAAGGAACTTCAAAATTCAAATATCAAGTAAATTTTTTTATTATAAGAACAAATTCTTGCCTAGAGATGTCAATGTCATATAATTTTATTGTTAAAGAAAATAGAATACAGACTTATAAGTTATAATTCACATTAGCTTTAGAGGAATGAGAATATTATTGTACCAAAATATGCTCATTAAGGACTAATACAAAATTGGCATATTTTAGGAGTAAATATATTCATAAGGTTATCGCTAAGTTTTATTTGAAAAAAAAAAAATGCAAGTCAATATCATAGGAAGCATTTGATTTATATTATAGGACTATTATTATAAGGTTAAACTCCATGCTATATGATTCTATGCTATATAACTAGTTTTTTTTTTTTAAAAGGCAAGGTAATACTGTAATGCTATAAAAATCGAAACATGATAGTTTAATTTTAATTTTAGAATATTATTATATGCCAAAAAAAAAAAAAAACTTGTTTAAATACCAAATTTGAACATGAGGATATGCAATGATTTTTTATATATAAATTCCTTGTAGCAGTGCTAGTAGGATTACTGAATATTTTTTGTCAATTTCAAGCCAAAATTTTATATGCAAGTGTGCACTTTTAAGTGGTCAGTTTTATGTTTATCCAAATACCTTCTCACACGTTTCAAAAATCTCTAAACCATTGATTTAATCCTCTCTTAACTTTGTGATTAATCTTGTTCAAAGGTCGAATTACAACTTAAAGTTTTATTTTTTTTATTTATGTCTGAATCGAGTAAGAGTCAATGACTTGTTTTACTATTTAAAAAATAATAAAATATTTTAAATTAATTTTTCTATTAAATTTGTATAATTTTACAATTAAATTTTATATTTTTATATTAATATTTATATAATTTTACAATTAAATTTAAATTAAAAATTTTTTATTATTAATTAATAATTTAGACCAAACCAAACTAATACGAATTGACAAAATCCTTATCCAAGACTCAATCTATACAAATTTATTAGACCTACCGAATCTGATGAATAATCCTACCTTTAGACAGGTCTATTTGTAACACATATATGACAATTTTCTGCTATAAATAATCTTTCAAGTTTTCATTTCTAGGCCACAAAAAACTTGGGTCATATTCCTCAATATTTTTCCCATCTCTAGCTTGCCTCTTTGCTTTGGCTGGCTTCTTCTACTCTCCTTTCATCAACAAAGGAGACTCCCGACCAGCAGGTAAAGGACACCCTTTCCCAGTTTAATTTCCCTTTTACACGAATAGGCTACAGTCATCTCTAAAATCTATACATTCTTTTTTTCGATTTATATTTTCATAAGGTCTTATATTTGTGCCTGCTATGCTAAAAAGAATTTGTAAAATGGTGCTTTTGATATTGTTAAATATCATCACCTTTAATTTTGGTTCTTTTGTGGATAAATTCTCTCTCTCTCTCTCTCTTCCTAGGGAAAAATTAAGGATGATTTTATAGACTACAACTTAAATCCATACTTGCAATCATGTTAATACAAGGAATATAATCTTTATATATTGTACTATATAAAAAATTATGATTATATCACTTAGATCTAAAGACGTGTCATACGCTCAATATTGATACGATCAAAATTTCACTTTTAATTTTGGTTGAAACGGGAGATAGATTCTCCCTTTCTTTTCCGAGGGAAAAAAAATTAAGGATGGATGTACCACAACTTAAATCTATATTTATAGTCATGTCTATCCAAGGAAAATAATCATTGTATATCATACTTTATTCAAAATTATGATTATGTTGTTCAGATCTAAAAACATGTCATGTATTTGACATTGATGCGATCGTAATTTTCATCTTTAATTTTGGTCCAATTGAGGGGTAAATTTGCCGTCTACTCTCTAACCGAGAAATAAATGAATAAGGATGATTTAATGTATTAACATTTAAAATCTTTATTTATAATCGTGTCAGTACAAAGAAAATAATCAGTACCATGCGTCATACTTTGTACAAAATTATGATTATGTAGTTCAGATCCAAGAACGTGTCATGTTTTTGGCATTGATGCGATCGATCAAGATAAAACTAAAAATTTTCAAAAATCTATTTCTGATGTCGTTTTATAAAGTATAGTATATAAGGAATTTTAAAATTATGAATAAGTAACTCATGAGTTGAAAAAAATTTAAAAATATCGTCAGTTTCCCATAAGCATATAGTTATATATGGCTTTTTAAAAAAAAAAAAAATTAAGAGGCTATATAGGGTAATTATCCTATACGCTGATGGTGAAAAAATTTCACAAGTAAGGTGACACTTGTTCCACTTGTTTATTTTTAAAATTTTTTAAATATATTCCACAAGATATGTGTTACTCCACTAGCCTTATTTTTAAAAATTTTTTTATTCTACCATAGGTATATGAGATAATTATCCGATTATATATATTAAAATAAAACATTTAATTATAATAAAATAAGTCAAGAATTCAAAAACTTATTAAAATATCCTCCGTTTCCTGAAAGCATATAGTTATATATGGTTTTTTAATTTTAAAGAGTTATATATTAAAACATTTAACTCAAAATATGTATTATGTGTTTAACATAACTATATATAATAAGAAAATCGAATGGATGACTATATATATATATATATATATATATATATCATACTGTATTGTATCAGTCTTTTGTTTTTCAAATGGAAACCTTAAAATCCACGAAAATAGTAACTAGAAATCATATGTTTTAGATTGACTATATATATAGATTAGGGGTTGACCTTTGAAACCCTTTTTTTTCTTCAGAGTTTCCTTTGTGTTGGGCATGGGAATGGGATGTAGGAACCATGCTGTCCTGTCTCCAACCATTAATAGTCAAAACGTTTTTCGGACAACATTAAATATGGTCTTTGTTTTGTTGTCAACCAAATTATGAGTTCAGATTCTCAGAAGGAAGTGAAAGTGAATCCTTCCTGGGCTTAATAACTCTAGATTATTCCCTCCTTTGCTGAGATGGCAAATGTAAAAACATAACATAACCGGGGTCCACGAGAAAAAGAAAATCTTAACCAAAATTGGTAATTAATTGAAAAATATATATCCAAACCTGCTCATGACCAGGCTGGCTCATGATCTTAAAATTTAAAATGTTTTTTAGGTTTAAACAAGGTCAAATTTAGATGGATTTGAATAATATTATTTTTATATTAATATTTATAAATTTTATAATTAAATTTAAATAAAATATTATTTTTATTGTTAAATAGTCATTCGAGTCAAATTAATTTAAGTTTCTAAAAATTTTACCCAAATCCGACCTAAGAA
The DNA here is from genome assembly GCA_038382065.1 of Adansonia grandidieri. NCBI lineage: Eukaryota > Viridiplantae > Streptophyta > Magnoliopsida > Malvales > Malvaceae > Adansonia > Adansonia grandidieri. Next base: position 421,632 of record JBBYHK010000018.1, on the reverse strand, counting down.
ATATATATATATATATATATATATATATCCTATTAAAAGGAAAACATAGTTTCCCAAAACAATGCTAATCTTTATTTTTCAGAATTAATTTCTCATCATATGGATTTTTTTCTTATTTTTTAACAGTAAAAACTAAATAATTTTAATTCATGTAGAAAATGAGGTCAACAGATTTTTCTATAGTATCACTTTTTTTTTTTTTTTTCTGAAAACTGTAATATATTATATCACTGAAAAGTAGAATCGAAGCCCTCTTGAATATATGATTTGTTAATTCCAGATTTTACTAAAATAATGATTTGTGAATGTAGGGTTAATTTCTAGGAATTATAATTATTTGTGACGTATCTAAACTAGTCTAAAAGCCAAGTTAACCAGATTTTTTATTTTTTAATTAGATTGATTTGTTGAGGCCTAATTAATCTGATTTGAACCCATTTTAATCTGACTTCTAACTGTAGTTGGCGTTATTATTTGAAGGTGAAATTCTGATAATGCAGGCATAGATTTAATTTGCATATATTTTGTTATTTTTATTTTGAGCAGAAGAAGATGGAGAGTGGTTCTAAAGCAGCTAATTTGGAGTTTCAAGTATTTGACTTTAATGATGTTGAGTTAATGGATCACAATGGCCATGTTATGGTGGGAAAATATCAGCAGAATGAAACAGCTGGAGATTTCTTAAAGGTAAGAAGAAGAACTTATTAAGAAGTGAACATTTAACAGTAAATTATCTCAAATTCTTTTGATTATTTTAAAGCTAATTTTCTAACTAATTTTTTTACTTTAGGGGATTTTGGAGATAGGAGGATCACCTTGTGGAAGCAATCCACCTCTAATAAATCAGCCAATCTCCAAGCATATGTTCCCAGGCCCAGCCTCTGGTCATAATTACAATGAACTCCATGAATCTCCCTCGGAAAATAATGGTCGAAACCTGGCACCATCAGGGAAATCACCTAGTGATCCTACATTCACTGAAGCATCCCACCAGATGCCGAAAACAGCAGTACTTGATCTCCCCATTTAATTTACCTGCATCTCGCTTATTTCTGTTCATTTACTTCAGTGCAAATGGCCATGGTTAAAAAACTTGAAATAATCACGGGGGACACAATTTACAATTACTATTCTTCTTGGTTTTCCTACCATGAGATGCCATGTTAGCCTTGTATTGAACATAAACTTTGTTTACAATTGAGCAGGAGGATGTGCATGTGGCACTTCAATCGCCATTGACAAGAGATGATCAGCTTCAGCCTAATCAAATCAACGCCAATCCTGAACCGTTCGGATGCGGAAATGTTAGCCATAACAACTTAAATCCTTTGCATGTTAGTGCGCCCCAACTTGTCCACCGAACTGATAGAAACTAAGTTATCGTAATTCTGATTAATTCCTCCATTACATGCCATAACATTTGTAGTATTTCTAGCTTTTTTGTTAACATAAAATTATCTTATTTTTTCGATAGGAGCAAGTAGAGTTTGTATCATCACCTGGCAGAACTAATGGATCTTTCCTTCACGGCGCGAGCTCCCATCCGAACCTCAGGCAGCTAATGTATTCAGGGTTTGAAGGCAATGATTCTTCTTTTGGCCATGATGCCATAGATGCACATCAAACAACACCATCCATATTTAGTCCTCTTATAATGGAGCCAACACATTCATTCCCTTGGGCACTGGTACCTCCAACTCTCTGCCAAACAGATATAAACAATTTACAGTACATTATATGATCATTCCCAGTTAATTTATCTGATCTCCTTAGTCCTTACAAATATCATTGGCAGTATCATAATGCAGCTTTTGAACACCTGATAAATAATAACAGACAATTACCGTCTCTTATCTTTGATCAGGCAGAAAAGATCCCACAAAATGGAAGTTACTCGGCTCAGTCACTTTACACAGAGCATGAGTTTAATTCATCAGTTCAAGAAAATCAGCTCAATGCTCATATTGGAAGTAGCCTCCAATCCGAGCTTCAAGGGTATTTTTATTTTTATTTTTATTTTTAAATGTGCAATGAATTATTATTCTGTCAAAACTTGTTTCTAACATTGATATAGGCCTCAAAGGGTAGAATCAGTCAATCGAGGCAAGGGAATATTGTTTGCTGATCAGTTTGAACAAAACAGTGGAAACAATACTTCGAATGACAATAATCAGCTAGAACTTCCCTACTCAAGTTGGTTCCCTCAAAGCCCAGTGAGTATTAATTGTTTAACTAAATTAAGTCAACATCGCTCGATAAATAGGGCTCACTGTAGCGCCATTGTATGCATTTTCTTTGACTGAGTTGAAGTATGTAATGAGCAGAGTGGGTTTGGATTTCTGCATGGAGGATCTACTCAAATCAACCAGCAAGCACCCCTTTGGGTCTCAAATAAAGAGAATGACATTTATAGGCCTTTGGCTCCATCAGGGTATTGATTTGATCTAACATCAATCTAGAGTCTTCTTAATAAGAAAATAAAACTGCAAAATAAGTATATGATGTTCTTAATATTCTTTTCTTTGGAGTTCAGGTCACAAGTTAATCAGTTCAAAGCTACTAGCAATTCTGATAGTCACTGTCACAAATTCATGCTACCTATATCTTCTGCAACTTTAAGGTATTTTCTAGTACTAAATATTAGCTAGATCAAATCCGGATAGCTGAATATTTAGAACCATTTCGTAATTGAATTTTTGTATTTATAATCCAGGCCCCAGCAGCTAAATAATCCACTACAACTGCTAAATCAAGTTCCCAGTACGCCAAATGGATCGGACTCACTTCTCCAGCATTCTGTGTTGACTAAGCATTCAATGCCTTTTGAGTTTATGTATTTGATCTTTCTTCTATCTGTTTTTAGTATATCTTGCAATATGAAATATGAACATTTGTGAGAAGCAGCTGTTGTTGTTGTTTTTTTTTTTTAAGGCCTCAGCAATTCCCTTATCAACATGGTCAAGTCTCCACGGCACTTGGAGCATATAATTCACAAAATTGTAGCTCCAGCCTGCCTGAATCTTCCATGCCTTTGAGGTACATCTTGTCCTTTCTAAATTTTTTGTCAAAGAAGTAAGACTTGAAGAAAAGTGATGGATAAGCGTAGGGTGATTCACCTTCTTTGCCGAATTTAGGACCCCGATACTGCCTTCTCCTCATCAAATCAATCCACTTGACGTATCGGATTTACAGTATCGTAACTCTTTGCAATCCAAAGCTCCCTTGCTTTCCAGGTATTTCTATCCTATAAAGTAGTTGTTTTCTTTGTGTATGTACTCTAAGATTGCAATAAGATGATTCGCAGGATTATCTCTAACCTTTTCTTCTTTTTTCAGCGGGGGATTCTTCCAAGATTTGAGTAACCTTCAACGCATTCAATTTGACCAACCCAATCTGATAACAAAACTATTTGGTACACAATGTTCCACCTCCCTGCTGCAAGAATCTCTGCTGCATTCAGGGTACCCTTCGTTCCCTAATAGATGCTTGCTTCAATTGTCAAGCTGGTGCCTCTATAGAATGTTGTCCAAATGGCATATGAAATCTAATTTTGCTTGCGTTTCAATTTTAATCATTATTTTTCTCTTTTTGAATTTCAGTTCCTATCAGTTACCCGGTCATCAGCAGCAAGCAAGTAGTCAATTCTCAATGAAGCCTAGTTTACCAAATTCGAAGCATCATAATTCTAATCTGGCTGAAAGTTCCGTTCTGCCTAGGTAAATTTGATTCTCTTGTCTTTTGGTCAATGACGAACTTTAATCCAATATCCGAAACAATTCTATGTTATATAGTCACATTTAAATTGTTTACAAGAATTTGTTCTTGATTTAACATCTGAATGCTGTATTAAATCAAACTGAAGAAGTACATGCCTGAGATGATTTGTTACCATTTATCCTCTTATGCTATTTGAAACCTGTCAGCTATTTGAAACCTGTCAACTTCTGAATATTTCTGAAGTTATCTGATCAAGGAGAAATCAAGCAAGTCTATGTAGTTCTGATCATGGAGTCATTTGTCATATGAGAATTCTTCGGCTTGTGATGTTTCCATGCCTTTCTGACACTTGAACACTTTACAAATTGGCAATTCTTTTGATATTTTGTTAAATGAGTATAACATTGAGTCATCTTAAATACTCATAGTTAATCTAATTTAGATTTGATTTCACTTACAGGCTTCCAACTGTACAACAAGGATTGCTGAATCAAACTGCTAGACCTTTTGCTTCATATCCTAGCTCTGGGACTTCCATGTCTAGCATAGTCTTGAACTCATTACTTCAGCCGGTAAAAAAACCTTTCTCACTAACAACATTTCTTGGAAACTATATACTTTCCATTGAAAATGAATGATATCCTTACAACCTTGTGGCAGGAAACTGGTGATACATCAGCTCCTCATCAATTGGAAACATCACGAAGCGGCCGCAAGGAGGTATCGTCTCACTAACAGTAAAATACAAATTAATTTGTTTACTACTTTTAAATTTCGTTTTTTTAATTTGATTTAGCAAGGAACTTCCAGACGACGACGAGGCCATACAAGGACCAGATTTGAAATGGGAGAATCATCATCTTTCAAGCGGTTGAGGGTATTGACTTGGCTTCAAAATCTTCTATTCATGATAATTTTGTGTGCTAAAATTGAGAATGGTTATCAAGGTAATCCTTTTCTTGCTTTTGATCAATATTCAAAGAGGGAATCCACTATGCCACAAGCATCCAGTGCTGAGCAAGTGAACAACACTTTCTTATCTCTTCAGAATGCAGCCAGTTCTAGTTCGAATACTGCCAGCCTTTCTTATCCAAGGTTAATAATTAATTGTTCTACAGATTTCATTTGTTTATCCTAAAATCCCGAATAATTGTTCTCTTTCACACTTGAAAATCCTAACTAGAAAGTCCGTATGATTTCAGGCAAATCAAGAATTCAGTCTATGATCCAATATTTGAGGGGATTGGACTGCCAATCGATCCCCATTTAAGGCTGTTTGCTTCTTCCAATTAGTTTACCTGGTAATTGCTCTCTGAACCCAACAAAACTGCCAAAACATTAAGACGTCAAACCTGTCATGATCCTACCAGGGTTTCAACATTATTACATACATTATATGTTAAACCAGACAATATTGTAAGTAACATTATATAAGTAAAATATGTAATATATATATAAGTATGTAAAATTATGTAAGTAAAATTATGCTAAATCTGCATCCTGTATATATATATAATATAATATAATATAATATAATCCTTGGAAAGGGTAAATTACTCTAGTGGTCTGATTATTTACCTTCTATTTTTTTCAGGGATGACATGTCGGATTTGATTACCGAAGGAATGTCGACTTCTAGAAGTTTGTTAATTGATCATGTCAACAAATTACAGAATTCTAGTTGTTTAATTTTCTGTCGAATATTAGAAATGAATGGTTATGCTTATGGATGATGTTTTTCATGAAGTACTGTTGGAGTTTTAATAAATTCTCTTTACAATTTTAATTAGCATTATCCATGGACCCAAGAAATTTGATATGGAAGGTTTGATTTTTGAACCTGACGTCCAAACTGGCAAATCTAAGTGATATCCTAGATCTTCTTGGCTTAAAGGTTTTGTCATCAATGGACTGTTGAAAATACGTTTATAATCATTGCAAGAAATTTGACATTTAACGATAAATAATAATGCTTGCAAGAACATCTTCGAAACTGAAATTCTTTTTCTGATAGTATAAGAAGTTTTTTTGCCATAAAAGCAGTCTTATTATCCTATGAATATGAAAGGGTTATTGCAGACTAAGTAATTTCACTTTATTTGTAACATGTTGCAGCTATTGATCAAATTTCAACCAAAAACTTTACTTGTAGCAATAATTATTTGTGTGTTTTTCAATAAATAACAAATCATTTGTTATTCTGTATTGTAATTATTAATTAATGTAAGCATCCCTTCATTAGTTGTTAATTAAAGGGTTTTTTTTTAATTATTATCTATATGTGATTATTCCATATTCGTTTATATATTTTCAAGTTTCTTCGTTAAAAGTTATCTTTTTTTTAAGTACATGTAAGTTGAAGACGAAAGTATTATTTATGATGACTCGAACACAATGCTAGAAAACTTGGGAAAAAACATTTTAATTACATACATCTTATGTAATCAAATTATATATCTATGTTATATATGTTGGGAGTGACTGAATTTAATTTCACTCTAAACTCATTAAACTCAATTGAATTTGTATTCTTCAAAACACTCTAATTTCATTATATTAACTATTAATTTATTTTGATTATAAATCATTTTTAATGTATGGTTATCTACTATGGCTATTTACTTTCTTTCTTTATTTATGTTTTTAATTTTGAAAATAAAATTTTAAAAATATATTAATACTGATATAAATTAAAAGATAATTATATATTTTCTATAAAAAATAAAAATTACTCACTAATAAAAAATTTTTAAATAAATTTTTATTTATTTTTTAGTCACTTAATGAGTGTGTCATAATTTAATTATAATATAGAAAACCATTTGAGAGTTATGGGTTTGTTACCCAAAAAAAAAAAATTAGGGTGGACAACCCAAGTGAACAAATATTTTGTAATGAAAGTGTCTATATATATATATATATATATTTATAATATTATATTCATGTGCTTTGCATGTGAGTGATATACTAAATTAATATCATTTAGTTTAATATATATAATTCAATATTAGATTTGTTTTTAGTAAATCTATATATTAGATATTTTTTATTTTGGTATAAAATTATAAATGATATCAAAGTATTACAAATTTTATTAAAATTTTATTAAAAGTGATTAAAATTATTATCAATGTTATCAAAATTGTCTTAAACTTTATCAAAATTATTTTTAGTAAATCTATATATTATATTAATGCACCTATTTATTTTTTTAAAGCATTTAGTGTAACATTCTTCTCTTTCAAGCTTGTGATGGCCCATCACAAATTTATCCATCATTTTGTCTACCCTGATCTCTCCAATAATGTTCAGCATGGAGTCAAAATTAGTTCACCTACACCCATCTTGGTTGTGAAATCAAACAATTAAGAATTGATTCTAATACTATTTGACACAAGATTATTATTTTCTTCTCAAAAATATATTTATAAATGTGCAATCTATTTTTTTTTCTTATCCAATATGAGATTAATACATTCTACTTCTTTAAAGCATTTAATATTACACATGCCTTTATCTAA
>JBBYHK010000018.1:372903-383507 GCA_038382065.1 Adansonia grandidieri | reverse complement strand
AACCTTATACCATGTCAAAAAAAATAGACAAATAAAAATTAATGATCTTGTATTGATCATACTACAAATGCACAAGATAAAGGTAAGTTTTACAAGGTTGAAATACAAATGAGATTATTACATTTAAATTTTAAGATTACATTGAGTTTTTGAATGATTGAAAAAATGAATCGATCAAATTAGCTTAATTTTTTCTCTTTGATTATGCAAGTTTTTTAATCTTAACCAAAGGGACAAGATTTAGAAGGTAAAAGAAAATCATACTCCTATAGCAACCCAAGGCTAGTTGATTCAATGAAACTCTTTTTTTATTTACTTCTTGAATTGAAGCAAAAGAACAATATGCCTAAGCATATTCTTTCGGATGCCAGCAATGAATCATTAAAAACCTTGAATGAAAATTTTGCCCCATTGGGCCATGGCCATGCCAAAAACATGAAATGTACTCCTTTTTTGACCTCAAAACAGAATAATTAGTCAAAGACCTCAATTCTTCGGGGGCAGATTTTGGTAGGTGAGGTTTTTGGTCTGAAAAATTTTAAAAAAAACTGACACACACACACACACTTGAGTGACACTTTTAAGCACGTGTAAGATCAAAACCCACCAAAAAGAGGAGGTAGGAAAATTGCAAATTGGCAATGGAGTTAGGTGGCTTGAACTTGAGGCTTTGAAGGGTTGATTTAAATTGTTTGGTATTATTTATTCATTTATTTGCTGGAGTTTAAAGAGTGTTTGGTCCTTACGATCTCATGAAGGGTCGTGAAGAATTTCTTCTCAATATCTGAAAATTAAGGTTGATAATAATAGAATTATTTATAGTCGAGTTAAATTAAGTTTAGATAATAAAAAAATTATTTATCTAAAATTTAATTTTTTATTGTAATAAAAAATTATTTTTATTATTTAAAACATATTAAATTATAAAAAATATTTATATATTAATATTTACATATTTTATAATTAAATTTAAATATAAAATTATATTATTTACTGATTAATAATTTCAAATCAAATCCCACCATTAACTCAATACTTTTTTACAAATTTAGTCACGTAAATTGTAATCATTGATTTTGTTCTCCATTTGTAGTCATTGGGTTACTATAGATATCATCCAATTATCAATTTTTTTAATCGAAGCATTTGATACTTCCACATCTTGAAATTCAATCCCCCAATTAAAACAAGTTGTGTTAAAAAAAAAAACCTTTACCACTTGAGAACTACATTGAGAAAAGAATGCTTTAAGATGGAATTTATGGTGAACTATATTTTTTTTGTATCAATTTTTGTCCATAATAATAAATAATTAAAGAATAGAAGAAATCAATAGTGAATAGTCTAAAGATTTCTTAAAGGATCGGTAACACATGGTCTACTTATTAATTATTATTTTTTCCAAAAATTTATATACTAACAACTTTGAGTCTTTGAGATCCTCCATCAAAGGAAAAAAAATAAAAATAATAATAACAAAAACCTTGAACTTAATATTTTATTTTAATAAATTTATAATTTAATATTTTAATTTGTATTTAAATAAATCTCTAATATTTAATTTATAATCAAATGAATTTTTAAAATAATAAAAAATTATTTTGATTAAAGTAAAAGTATATTTAAATATATTTTTAAAATTTTAATCTTTAAATAAATACAAAATATATTTGAAGATAAAAACATGCGTATGTAAGTTGAATTTGTCAGATCTTCACATCTGAAGGAAAAGAACAAAACGACGAGATCAACGACATCGAACTATTGTGTCTATATAAATCTGAAAGTCTGCATCTTTCCTTCTCCGTCAACTTTTCGTTTTTTTTTGTACTAATAATATAAACTACTGCGCATATTCGCATTAATATTTGCCTCGGTTTCTTCGCTCATCGTTGGCCAATAATAAACCCAAAGTCAGTTTTTTCGGGTGCCCATCAAGGCAAGTAACCTATTTTTCTCTTTTGGCATTTCGTTTTTGGTTCCTGGGGTTGTTTTCGTCGTCTTTTAAGGTTTGGTTTCATCTCGTCCATCATTTATTTGGATTGTTGTTGTCCTGAAATTTTGTTGTTTATTTGATTTATGGAAGAAAAGCCCATCTGGGTAATGTTAAATTTGAGTCTTTGATTGGAATACCCTTTTTAATTCTTGGATCTGTCAGATTATATATTAAATATAAGGTGTTTGCTAGTTATTGCTTCTATGATCGACTTCCTGGCGACCAAAAAATTTGTCCTTTTTTTCACTTTTTTTTTCCCTTAAATGAATGACTTTTCTCGTGTGTACTGATTGGGGTAATGATCCAAGAATGGTAGATTATGTTTCCTGAGTTTGTTGCCTCTCTTTTAATGATGTTGGAGCTTGTTAAACAATTTTGGTTGCCTTACTTTCTAATTTAACTACTGATTTAGAATGAATAAAAAAGCTTTGTGGCATAATCATAATTAACAGTAATTTGTGTAATGGAAGATCAAATGCATTATTCTTGAGCAAATCATTAGTTTTGTCTATAATGATGAGTGTCTCCTGTATATTTGTGCTTCATTTTGTCAAGTTATATAAGGTGTTCTTAAATTTGCACTCTGCTTATTTTGATTTACAGAATGGCCAATGCTATGTTGCACCAAACGGTTGGAACTCTTCAGCTTCTCAGCAATTCTGGAGCTCACTGCAAAGTTGGGAACAATTCAGTTAGGTTGCTTCCAAAAGGTTTAAAGTTGGAAGCTGAGTTCTCAAAGAGAGGGGCTTATAGTTCTGGAGAGAGGAAATTCAGTGTTATTCAAGCGTCAGCGTCTCAAACCTCCGTTGTTGACCCTGTTTTATCTCCCTCAAATAATGGCACCCATGAATCTCACAAGAAATCAAGTAAGCCAAACCATCCTAGACACAGTTTCTTTGTTAATTAGCGAATAATAAGACCGATGCTTCATTTTTCTCCATGATTATAAGCCAATTCAACTGCACTCTATTTAGCCTTTCTTCACTAGATGTTTTAGGCAGCACAACTCCTAATTTCCCAAATTTCAATGGCAGACTGCAAAAGCACATTGATTCCAACTGATGCAAGTGATTTGGTATTTCCTCATAACTTGGGGAACAAAGTTAGGTTCATATTTCTTTTTTTTTTTTTTGAAACCTTCGGATTTTTTATTTTCCGGATATTCATTGCAGATGAGGCAGCTTTGATACTGATTCGTCATGGCGAGTCTTTATGGAATGAAAAGAACCTGTTTACTGGTTGTGTTGATGTGCCATTAACCAAGAAGGGAGTGGAAGAGGCAATTGAAGCTGGAAAGAGAATCAGCAACATACCTGTTGACATGATATACACATCATCGCTAATTCGTGCACAGATGACTGCTATGCTAGCTATGACCCAGCACCGTCGCAAGAAGGTAACTTGAGGAAAAATAAGTTTGTGGCGCCTAAAATTTTGATCTAGTGACTGCTTGATGATCCTTGGCAGCTGATGCTGCCATTGATAAAACCATTGTCATGGATAAGTACTTTTGAAGTTATTTAAAATCTTATTGATTTAAACTGACAACCTATTAACATTGACCTGTTGGCAGGTGCCAATTATCATGCATAATGAGAGTGAGCAAGCAAGGGCATGGAGTCAAATATCCAGTGAAGACACCATAAAACAATCGATTCCTGTCATAGCAGCTTGGCAATTGAATGAAAGAATGTAATCACTTTTTCTTTTTCTCTGTATCAAGAAGAATGAAGTCATATTGCTCATGCTTTTCTCATTTCTCTTTCATGAATGATTCATACACTATCTTTTACGTGCAGGTATGGAGAATTACAAGGTCTGAATAAACAGGAAACTGCAGATAGATTTGGGAAGGAAAAAGTTCATGAGTGGCGCAGAAGTTATGATATACCTCCTCCTAAAGGCGAGAGTTTGGAAATGTGTGCTCAAAGAGCTGTTGCATATTTTAAAGATAATGTAACTTCTATATCCGGCTTTATCTATCATCTAATGATTTTGTTATTTTATCGTTTTGTCAATCTCTAAGGCCTTAGATAAATTAGAGATTCAAGTCCTTTAATATAATATAGTAGCATCACCTCATAACAAATCTATGATTTGCAGATTGTACCCCAACTTCTATCTGGAAAGAATGTCATGATTGCTGCCCATGGGAATTCATTAAGGTCCATTATTATGTATCTTGACAAATTAACCTCCCAGGAGGTATGGACCCTTTTTTGGTTCCATTCAGGATGTTTTTTCAGTTTTCTTGGAATTCTTGTTTTAACATTATGCTATATTCATTTTGTACCCTTCATGAGACAGGTTATCAGTTTAGAACTATCGACTGGGATACCCATGCTTTACATTTTTAAAGAGGGAAAGTTCATTAGGAGGGGAAGTCCTGTAGCACCAACAGAGGCCGGAGTCTATGCTTATACTAGGGTATGCAACTTCCTCCCTGTGTGACTCCACTGCTTTTATATGCATAATTTTGCTTCATGAAGCGTGAAATTGATAAAAGAAGCTTGGAAATAGAAAAGACTAGTTGTTGTTTCATTCCTTTTTAGAAGGAAATTGAGGCAATAAAGAGCTTGGAAATCGAGAAATATTTTGGTTTTTCGAACTTTTCATTAGTCCATGCTTGAAGTTTTGGAGATGACGGATAGCCTTGGAACTTCTGTGCAGAAAGCAATGTGTTATATGTGTCACATATCCAAATATGACTATCGCTTTCTATTTAAATCCTAAAATCACCTCAGTTCTTTTGAAAAATATTTTAGTTGTTCAAATTGGTCATACAAGTTAAAAATGCTTCTATCAGATGTCAGACGTTATGTTCTTCAGGAATTTCACTCTTCTTTTTTTTTTTTTTTTTCCCTTAAGAGAGGAGACGGGGAGACATTTTGGGCTATATATAATAATCATGATTCCTGCCACTTCTTAACATAGATAATAATCTTTTACTCAAAACAGTAGGTGTAGGATGCTGAATTAAGGTCCTACTTGTTTCTTTAAGTGACTGACCGAAACATGATCCCCCTTGGAAATAACTTGATTATAGTAAGGAGCTTTTCTGGTTGAATTCTTAGTGTTGACATTTTGCTTTATATTCTTCTTACCCTTGGTACCAGGGGTCTCAACTTGTTGTTTTTGAGGTCTTATTCGACCATTTTACCTGGAATTATTAAGCTTAATCGAGAAGCCTAATGCTTCAACCAATTGAATTTTTGCAGAGGTTGGCTCAATACAGGCAGAAATTAGACGAGATGTTGCATTGACATGTCCTTTACTTATAGGTGAGACCAAATTCTGGCTTTTATTATAACTTACTGCATATTTAGCCCACTTTCGAACTCCTTGAATAATGTTACACTTTTTTCTAAATATTTTTTTTCCAGGGCCTTCTGTTTGCATTACCATTAACATCTATGATTGTTTCGGTTATAATGTTGGACCAATAGCGCAGAAGGTTAGCTGCCATCCCAGTTGATTTTTCGTATGGGTGCAGTAACCTACTAGTTGCAAGTCCCTCTCGTTAGGTGTGTTTGTGTTATAGATAGTGAACATTCAAACCGTCTAATAGATATACAGAAACAAGAATATTTAGTCCCAGTTTTTACTGTGGCTGGCTTCCATTTGTTCTTGTATTGAGAAAAGATGAACTGAAAATTTGCCTTTTTATTGAATTCGAATATTTTTGTTTCGGGTGCCATTATAACAAGTTTGTTGGTCCCTTTGTCTCTCTCTGTACGGAATCTAAACTAAGATAGCATTGCTTCGATGCCAAGGAAACCTTATAAAAAGAGAACTGCATGCTTAGCCCATTCCACCGTGGTTGGTAAGGTTTTTTTTTTTTTCCCTCGGTTGGTGATCTTGTCACGAGTGAGTGATGCCCTGCAAATGTAAGCTAAGGCCCCTCCAGAGACAAGAAACATAAATGGCCCTTCGATGGGGGAAAGGCTATTTATTGAAGCCTACGTTGCAAACACTTATCAGTAATTTAATAGTTATTGAAGATCAAAGAATAAACTTGAAAAGGATAAAACAAGACAAGCTGTTATCAAAGGATACATTAAATTAACTGAACGAGGAAATCCATTTCAACAGAAGTTTAAAAGGCCAATGGTAAGACGAGATCTACTTGACATCATATTTCCAACTGGAACAGTCACAAGTCAGCCAGGCTGAATACTGTCAGATAATCATACGTTATTCCCTCAACAAAGACATGGCTCGAGCTTCAGCTCTCCTGTATCTCTAATGAAATTCCCCGGAGCCATTATCGCCACCCTCAGTAACCAAGACACTTTTATTGGAAGAGAGGCCTTCTGAATCCAAAACATGGACGGGGGAACCGTCAACCTTGTCATTGTCAGAAGCATTAGAATCTGAGTTTAGGTTGACAGAATTCAAATCTAGAGGCAATGTTGGCATCGGTTCTGGTGGAGCTGCTGATTGAGGATTTCCCCTTGTCCAAAATGCGGGCATCCTCTTGTCATCTTCCCTCATCCTCTCAGCATACTTGTTGATGTTGAAACCCGAGTCATCATTTCCACCGAATGCAGACTCCAAATTTTCCATGTCAAAAAGATCCTCCATTATTTTCTTGGTATTGAGATCATCAGAGTAGACAAATTTTACTTTGTTTTGAGTCTTGGGCTCTAGAAATGGTTTGACCAACTGCCAAGGAACAAACACCCAACATTAAATCAACCACATATATAAAGCATAGACTAATATTATTGCAGCATAACCAGATGCCCTTACAATAACAATACTACAAAACAAAACCAAAAATGGCATTGACACCATCCAGAGATGTATTGAAGCTAGACATAATCTGTAAAGTGAATGGGAAGGACATTGCAGTGACAAGGGAGTCAAAGACTGAAAAACGGTTTGTCTAGAGCTGCCAAAAAAAGCTAGCGTAGAGCTGGATCCAAACGTTGGAATGAATTTAAATTGTAGATTCATATTGACATGAAAAAACAGTTGATATAGAAAAATGGCCATAGTGCTGAAACGTTTCAAATTAGCAATGGCTGAAAACTAAAAGGAAACATTTAGTTTAAAGAATCGCAAAAGTTGAAAGCTACTTTAATCTGGATCTCTTCAAATCTGCAAAATCTGACTTGGAACCGTGGATCCAAAATCCAAATTAAGATACTAGCAATTGCATATGCTTAACTAGATCTCTGTGCACTGTGCATACATAATCATTTTTGCATATTTCTGAGTCATACTAAAAACCTCAGGGATAATTTTATTCCCTGAAAGAAGAAAAGTAGGAGAAAAAGAAGAGGAAAAAAGATCAAAATGAGTTACCATCCAGAATGGTTCGAAGAACTTGGGTGGGTTGTATAGTATTGCCACACCTAGACGCTCTGGATAACGGTCTTGTAAAACATGTGCTGTTTCCCGTGTCACCTTCACTGATATATGTGACATGTTGAAGCCATTGAAGTCGATCAACCAGACCATCTGTTCCTGATCTGGTGGAAGATTTAAAATTGCATTTTCCATGCAATAAACCAAATACTTAATCTGTCCTTTCGTTGATTTTGAGTTCTGCAGTCAAAACAAACTTAATTAAGTTGGGAAGGCCAACCGATGCATAGCTAAGTAGTGTGGTCTTGAAAATTGAATCTTCATGGCTGATATGGTCCCAAGAATATGGGGAAAAGAAAAGGTTTTTCCACACAGAGTTGCTTCATTGTCGACTTGCACAATAATAAAAACTTACTAATCCGTAACACAAACAAACATGTCATCAGCCTAAAGTCGGCAGAGGACACTGCTATAAGCTTTTATTTGGACTAATCAATTGCTTAAGAGGTAGAGGAAAATCATACTGTTAGGACAAAGATGGGACACCATCATGACCAGAAATCTTAAACTGTTAGATTGAGATGTATATGTTATTTGTTTCTTTAGTTTCTCTGATGTAGGATAGTCTTCAAACATGAAACATTATTTCAACTTTTATGTAGTACCAGATATGGAAATTGCACAGATATAGAGGATGTCAGACGAAACCTGGCAACTAGGTCTCATAACAAGAACTGTTCTTCCATGCTTATCTATATAATTTGATCTGTAGATCTTCCCCGTCTCAGCTTCATGAGCAACCTCTTCCTGCATCAAAAAGAGAGAGAGAGAACAAAATTGTTAAAACACCATATGGCAATGCAAAAAAGTTTGACCTGAACCAGTTATTTGTTCACACAAAAAAGGACAAAGCCTCGACCTGCCGAGTGACCAGAATTCACCCTTAATAAGTAGACTTGACTTGGGTGTCTCTCTAAGGGTTAAATCCAGAGGAGTTAAGTGCCTAATTCAATGAACCATGCTGAGTGCATGAAACCAAATGCAAAAGAATGCAAGGGCTAAGAAAGATTGTTAGGCCATGGATTGTCAATTCTTAGTACCCTCAAAATTCAAAATAAAATGGAAACCTGTTACAAGCATACTGCAACGGTTAAATCCTGCATGCATTTGGTACTTCCTATTTGAAACTACAGATAAATCATAAGAGGATGAATTGTGGCATACCCAGCGAATCTCTTCTGGTTTGTAGTCTGCTCTCCATTTCAATGTTTCTTTCAGCATTTTAGTTGCCTTCTTGACATTCCAGTTTCGTGCTGTTAAATATCTTGCGATGGCTGCATCAGAACAATAAATGGCCAACTTCTCAGGCAATGGTCCTATAAGCCTTCTTATTTCACTAATCTGCAAATATCAAAAGGTTTGAAAGCTTTACTCCACAATGTCCAAGTAGCTTCAACTATCAAAATCTATCATAGATCAAAATGATAACGGTGCGAAAGTAGGGATAGAGGATCATATAAACAGAAGATACCTTTGCCTGCTGCTCTTCATATGTTAGAGACTTTTCACAGCTATTTGAAGGGGATTTCTTTAAATCCGCACTCATAGTTTAACAGATGTCTCCCTGTGTTTTAACAGTTAACCGCTTCATAATTGTAGTATACATTAATCTCAGTGTCTCTACATCCATATTTTGGGCTCGAAGAGCAAGCTTGTGTAAGAAAAAGCAAAAGCATTATCTTATTTTCAAGAGAAAACGAGAAATTGCATAAGATCATGAGGGATGTAGATATGTGAAGTGACTTTCTTCTCCCACTGAAGTCCAATAAATCTCTTCATATTCCCCCTTTTCTGTATGAATAACATGCAAATTCAATATTATCTAATATGCTTCTGCCTCAGCAGATATATTGTGCTTATATATGTTTGTAAATCCTGCCTTAACTATTCATAACAACAGTTAGCATCAGATTGCTTTTATTACAGCTTCTTTGTCATTTTCACTTTTTTTCCCCTTTACATCCTTTAAGAAAACCATCCCTGTCAGAATATGAAAAAGCTACCCAGATTGCAGTTCTCTTGCTTGAGACAGAAAAATGAAACCATTTTTAGTTTGTTTGCTTCCTTTCTTTCTCACGTAATTGAAACCAGGAATTCTTCTGCAAGTTCCCGTTATGGATCATATCAATTTCTACTGATCATCCATCATAAGAAAAAAGATTATTGAAATCAGTGAATGATCTGTTTGATCAACCAAGTGACACTAACACGCTTGACTTCAAAAAGACTGCAACTACGTAAGACCAGATTGAAACCCCAAAAATTTCTAGGCGATGACCTTATTATATTTTATAGCAAGACATAAGCGCCTAGATATTAGTCTAGAATTCGATCCACATTAACATAAGCTTCGCTTACTTACATCCAACAATAATCTAATCAGAGAAGAAAATAATTAATGTGGCATAGAATTCTGCATCTGGGATTGAAAAATTCAACCAAAAGATTTCAAACCAAACATAGGCATAGGGTCCAAATCACATTACTATCACTTGATGACGAATTTAACCCATAGATTAAGTTTTTAGATATGAAACAGTCAAAATATACATGAGTATGTATATATATATATATATGCAGTTCAAAGTAAAAAAGATGTCAAGATCCAAAGACAAAAGTAAGCTATATTTATGGCAAAAATGGGCAACTAACCTGACTAATTCAAGAAATAACGAGGAATGGATCTTCAAGAGACAAGTGAAAGAGAAAACTTCGGGTCAGGAGTTGCAGACTCAGATAGTAAAAATCATAGAGAAAAGGTCAACTCAACATCCTGAGAAGTGTGTGTATCCCTTAAAAGTAGGAATGCTGAGTTTGGTATTGGTCGCTTGGATTGTTTTTGATGGATTATTACTTGGATCCCCTCACATGTAATCAATTCAAGATAACC
This sequence comes from Adansonia grandidieri, assembly GCA_038382065.1. NCBI lineage: Eukaryota > Viridiplantae > Streptophyta > Magnoliopsida > Malvales > Malvaceae > Adansonia > Adansonia grandidieri. The sequence goes on along the minus strand of JBBYHK010000018.1, from coordinate 373,248 downwards.
GGGAAATTTGGATTCCTTTTATTTTACCCCTTCTTTGTTTTAATCTATAGCTTTTGCATTTGGCTGATGGCATGGTGCTCTCTTTTTCTAACTTGGGCTTCTTTTTCTCTTTGTTTTTACAATTTGGTGATGGGTAAAACGTCAGAATTAACCTTAGCCAGGCCAGAATGAGGGTAGATTCGACCTTTTCAAGCGGGAAAATGTTTGGGAAATCAGACAAAGCTCAATGGATAAATGCTATCAGAATAAAAATATATGTATTGAGATTATAATAGTGGATTACTGACATCATTTCGAAGATTTTCAGACCCCCCTCTTTATATATATATATATATATATATATAT
>JBBYHK010000018.1:355798-369091 GCA_038382065.1 Adansonia grandidieri | reverse complement strand
ACAATTTGCGTGATTTAGTTTTGAAATCCATTTCATATTCTTATTTAAATAAATTGTACAGTAAAAGTTCAATTGTGAATATATGTTCTCTCAATCGTAGACGGAAATTGATTGTTTAACGTATTAAAATAATCTCGTTAGTTTTATACCGTGTATATGTAATTTCGTGATTTGGTAAAGCAATATCTTCTGCTTTAAAAAAAGATAAAGAAAAAAGATAAAAAAGATAAGAGTAGTTTGCTGCCTACCCCACCTTGTACGATTCCTTAAAAAAGAAAAAGAAGAAAAAAAATATAACTATTCATACTTAGTACGTGCCCCACCTTTTCTTAATTATTTATATTTTTTCAATAAAAACCTGTTTTGAAGAAAATTAGCATGACTTAAGCGTACTTAATAAAATAATTAAAATGAATTAAAAACCATTTTCTTTATCATTAAAACGTTTCAAGACGGATAATTTAAAAAATTAATAAAAAAAGTGAGGACATACATTTGATAATTTTGTCCTATATAAATATATTAAAAAAATAATTAAAATATTATATGATAAAAAATAATATGAATATAATGTAAAATATTAACATAATAAATTTATGTAACATAATTATTAATATATTAAAATATATATAATATTTTTAAATACAATTAATACTAATACTAATATAATAAAAATATATAAATTTATAGCATAATCAAAAGATGGACAAATAAGGCAAGGTTTGATTACAGCTTAACAGAATAGAATGGTATTAGCATAATCAAAAGTTGGGCACGTTCTCATGTCGACGGGTATTTTTTTTATATCTTTAGTAACGGATATTATTTTTTATTTTTTAATATAAAAATTATAATTTAATAATAAAAAATATAAAAATTTAAATTTATTAAATATCAATTAATTATATAAATTAATTGAATTAAAATTTTAATTACACGTAAACGGGTATTGTTAACTTTATCTGTATACTTGATTAAACGATGAGCATTAATTAGCTGAAGTTTCTAGTTATTTATCCCCTCCAATGAAAAAGAAACGGTGCTGTTTCTAGTTTTTCTTTTCTTCGGTACTAAAATGGAATAAAGAAAAGGGCAGCGAATGCCACAGGAAATCAATTTTCCAATGCTTTTGTCTGTCTCCAAAGGTGTAGCATCGTATATTCCATGAAATGAAAATTGAATCCGAATTTATACATATATATATATATATTACAATTAAAATACAGTAAAAATTAAGATTATAATTAAATCTAAATTCAAATCAATTGATTCATATAATACTTTTAAAAGATAATATCTAATAAATTTAAAATTTATATTTATATTTATATATTTACAATTTTTTTATTTTTGAAATATAATCTCATTTGTAAAAATAATAATAATAATAATAATAATAATAATAATAATATGATAATTGGCCAAAATATCACAAATTCACAATGGCTTAGAAAATAATATGCATAATAATGTGTGAAAAATTAAAGCCAGATGATAAATTCCCCCCACTTGGGTCCCTCCATCCTTGGCAAGAAAGAAAGGTAAAGAAGCTGGTAGAAATAACTAATAGCTACGGATAGTTGGAGATGGGCGGTTGGCACATCAAAGCACTCTCCAACAAAACCACCCAAAGCTGATTGCTGAGATAGTCTCACATGATTTGCCTCTCCCAAAGCCAAGACAAATGTAATTCCTTCCTTCCACCATTTCACTTTGAAAAAGCGATGATCGATGTTGAGTTGCCCTGAAAACAGGTCATGTGATCATTCCATTTGGCCAAACCAAAGGCAGGAACCAGGAAAAAGGAAAGTGAGATATTTGGAAGAGGAATAATTAATGCCCTTTCAGTGTCCTCTGTATTTATCATTGTTTCGTTCTCAATTCGATTTCGGGATCACTTTGAATATTTTAGAATTAGTATTAAAGATGGTTTTAGGTACAGGTAATAGAATATTTAATTTGTATAGTTTTACCAAACCTCAAATTTTAAATTTCTTTTATGAAAATAATTTTTATTATACGATCCATAGGCATGCAAGATTTAGAAAGAGTCTTCGTAAAAGAAATTCGTGAAACTCTATTAACAGATGTCTATAAAATTAATTGTAAGCATAAATATGCAGTTAATATTATAAAATTTTAAATTTCAAAATATTAAAAAAATAATTTATGCAATTAAAAAATATGAATGATACTAATTAAAGTGATATATATATAAATAAGATCTGCTTTAAGTTTTTCCTTTCATTAAGAACATTTTTTAATTAAAAAAAGTAAATTTTCTTTATAGATATATATGTCATTTTAATTGATGTCATTAACTATTGATTAACATTTTCTTTAAGTGATAAATAAATAATCATTAATAGACCCTATTAAATAAAGTTAATCCCAAAAAAATTTTAAAAATTATATTGATTACAAAGTTGATTTTAATAAATGTCAATAAATATTCTTTAATCTTTTCCATAACTGTCGGGTTTATTTGTTAAGTTACTTAAAATACTAAAAATCAAAACCAAATTCAATGAATGATAATCACAGGGAAAGCATTAATTGTAAACTTGGTAATATAACACAAGAAATATATAATATAATATAATATGAACACATAAATATTAAATATATAAAAATTAATATAATATGTAAATATATAATATATTTAATACATTTATAATAAATAAAAATATATAAATATAAAATTAATATATAATTTTAAAATTTAATTAATAATAACACTTTTTGTAAAAAAAAAAAGTTAAAATTATTCTTATTTCTAAATTATCTCAAATTATCTAAAGTTTTTACTATTAATCTGTTAGCTCCATTTCGATTAAAAAAATTAATTTTAAATTTTATTTAATTATTGTTAAAGTGTGACCGTGAAACTTAAAAAAAAAAAAAAAAAGAGAGAGAGAGAAATTAGAATACGGAATTCACTTCTATTCCTAAGGCGCCTGTAGAATGGACTCGTGTGGCCTATGGGCGACATGGCTCTAACGTTGAACAAGTGTCACCGTATCCAAACGCAGTCTTACCTACACGACAACACCTACCAAGGCTCTCGTCCCCTCCAGGTGACACCAAACGCAGTCTTACCTACACGACAACACCTGCCAAGGGCTTCGTCCCCTCAAGAAAAATATTATAAGTTGTTAATTACATTTAATATTAATTTTTATGTGTATTATAAAATTTTCATTTTATTAAAAATTTATTAAATTTTTATTATTAATAAATTAAATAAATTATTCTCACTCCACTAATTATTTTTAACAAAAAATTTAACTTAAAATGTATATATAATTTAATTTTTTTATTTCATTAAAATAATATTTAGTATTTGTCTATTATGTATACATGTGAAATTTTTTAATTAAAATTATTTAAATAAATTAATGTAAATAATTTAATTTATTAATATTTAATAATATAATTTATAAAATTTATAATTTAAATAAAAATTAATATTAAAATATAAATTATTTGGAGACAAACCACGGCCGTTACCCGAAAAACCCAAAGGGACCCACCTTTTAGGCTTTAAAAATGGAAAAAGGCTGGACCCAGGAACCCACCCAGGCCAGGGCAGGCTCCACGGTGGGTCCTCACATAACCGACCAACATGGGGCAAAACAAATCCAAAAATAAGGGAAACGGTGGACAGTACCAACCAAACCACCATCGTAGAATAACCATGGTTAAGACTTTTCATTTTTTCCTCTGTACTTTAACGGCGTTAAAAGGCGGGGAAATCGAGGGACTCGTCAGATTGTTAAGCCACGTGGTGAATCCAGAGAGCGCCAAGGCTGTGGAACTCGCGCTGTGACTCGAACGCGTGGCCACACAATATCGTTGTTCGTGGACTGCAGTTGGGAGCTGGGCGCAACCAATTGTCTATTTAATTATTTTGTCATTAATTTATTAATTTTTATTTTTTATACATTAACAATAAAATATCAATTTTTTTATTATATTTAATTTCGTTTGTGAATTAAAAATTATAATCGAATGCTAGTGATGCATTGTATATTATAGAAATTTTCCTTTTTTAAAAGGTAATAAATATATTTTACTTTCTAAAATGACGTTTCCTTATTTAAATGGTAAATATTTTACTCATGTAAATTGACGAATAAATACAAATCACGCTACAAGATTCATAGTTACTCTGTTAGTTAAAGAAAAAGGAAACTCTAAGAAAAGATTACACTGGTAATTTGGGAGATCGGACGAATCCATATATAAGTAAAAAGAGGAAAGAGCGTTTTAACCCAAAAATAAACCGAAAGCGTTCAACAACCCTCGAAATTCAATCTAATTATTATAGCTTAATTAATTGTATTTACATTTTTTTACCCTTAATAAAACCCAACCTCACTCTAACGGCACGGTCTGAACCACCGTAACAGGCGGTTAAGGGTGGACCCTACAAAGCACACGGCATTCCATTCTTTAATTAATTTATTTTTTTCTAACGTCGGGCCCATCAGTCTCGGGTTCCACTGTCACACTACTCTGCTTTCACCGCTGATGCTATAAGTATCGCAACGGGGATAGCGTCGATTGCCCTTTGTGCAAACCCCCCTAAGGTCTTAGATACTTCATCGTTCTTTTTGCAATTTCTCTTTATGTCCTATTGTTCTTTGCTTAATCGTCATTTTTACGAACCTTTCTTGGATTCTCCGTTCTAGTCGTAATTATACTTACGGTCGTTGAACTGTTTAAATTTTCCTTTTTCTATTTCCCATCTGTTTGTTTCTCGGCAAACCGCTGTGACTCCCATTCGTTTTGTGCCTTTTAATTTGTCTTTTCGTGTTCTTACCGTTCGTTTGCTTTTAAAGCTCTTCGTCTCTTGGCGATCTACCGACTACCATTATTTGGAGGTATTTTTTCCTTTATTCACATAAATTCTATTCAATTTTCTTTTTTTTTTCTTTGGAATGATTTTTGCAGGCTGTAACTTTGAGTTATTTTATGGCTCTTTATTATTTTCTAAGAGTGTTTATTTACGTTGATTTTGCGTTTTTCTTTCTAAAATTTTCTTTTCCTATTATTTTCAACTTTAGTAACTGTTAATTTTTGCGTTTCATCTTTTTTTTTTTAAAAAGAAAAACGAGTGTTTTTATTTAAATTTCTGTTGTGAAATTCCTCATTCTATGACTTTTTTTTTTTAAAATTAAGTAATATATGCAATTAACGCTCTGTTTTTCACTAAAATTGTATTCAACTGTTTCCCGACTGTAGAATAATGGAACACTTTCAAAACGATGATCTTGAGTACGTTATCGATGACTACTTCGACGTCGATGATTTTGAGCATGACGATTGGTTCGCTGAAGCTGATCCTAAGCGAGACAGTACTGATTTTGACTCCTTTGATTCGGACTTCGAGGACGATTTCGAATCAGTACGTTTTCTGTAAAAAAAAAAAAAAAAAAAAACTTTGATTCTCATGATTTAGATCCTAGAATCAATTGACTTCTTTTAAAAACTATGTATTTGCGTTTATTTGGAAACAGAGTAAGCCAAAAACTGATACATCAGCTACGGAAGCAAGAAATGGAAAAGATATACAAGGAATTCCTTGGGAGAGGCTTAATTTCACCAGAGATAAGTATCGCGAGGCGAGATTGAGACAGTATAAGAACTACGAGAACCTTTCTGGTTCTCGTGAAGGGATGGAAAAGGTCAGTTTCTGAGTTTCTTCCTAAATCTAAAGCGTTTTTTTATAGTTAATTCTTACGTGCAATATGATTAGAAAAAGCTTTTCATTAATCACCAGCTTTTTTCTCACGGCATCGAGTTGTTTCCAAAAGTTTTGTGCTAAATGATTAATTATGCATACAGGAGTGCTTGCAAGTAGAGAAGGGGAATGCCTTCTATGACTTTCAGTTTAACACGAGACTTGTCAAATCTACAATTGTGCACTTTCAGGTAGAGAATTTGCTCCATTATCTTCAATTTAATTATTGATCTACTGGTTGTTTGGAATTTCATTCCCATGTTAAGACCTCGCATTGCATTCTTTTTGTTGACATGTCCGCCCTCAATATTTTATGAGAAATCTGTTCAAGAGAATTGGTCGATTTTTAAAATGTCATGGGTCAAAATGCTCAATGTTTTGAACGCATATCTATTTTATTTTCATTCTGCCAATTACATTTTTTTTCCCTTTTTTATTTTTTTCATAGTGATCTAAATATACCTGCATTTTATTAGAGATGCGATATCGTCTGAGTCTTTTAAATTTACATTATTTGTTAATTTTTTATATTTAGAGCTGTTTGCTGCCTTCAACTTTTCGTACTGTTCTGCATCGTTAAAACTTTGGGCTTGGTGGTTCATGTCGTCATCCTTTGCAAATGGTTTGAACTTCAATTATTTGCATATCCCAGTCTCATAGTTTCGCTGGTCTGTTGTCATATTATTATATTTTATCCATGTAATTTTATTTGATCATAGTTCTCTGCCTGAACCTTTCATTGGAAGGTATGGAGTTTGCAGCTGCACTAGGATTAGGCCTCTTATTCTTTCTTCCTTTCATTATAAATGTAAATTATGGCCTTGTAGTTAACTTGGAAGCAGCCAGCTAATTTTACAGTGATAAGTTCTAGAGATTTGCTTAGGTTTAGCGATGACATATTTTCATTCCAATTTGACTTGAAAATTTGTTGACATCTTTTTCTTGTTCTTGTATTAGTTTCAAATATTTTATGTACCCCATTTGAGGCATCAAGATGGGGTTTGTATTCACATGAATCCTTTTTGTGCAGATTGCGAAGGATGCTTTAGTTTATACATGCACATGCTAACAGTTGTACACATTGTAAAAATTTAAAAGCAATATTTGAGGAGGTACCATCGTGATTACTGATATTGATACTTCATGGCTGTGGTATGACATGGGGTTTTGAAATTTAGTTAGCAATTTATAGTCATAGAACTTTACATTTTTAGTTGTTTACAAACATGCACAGATTCAGACACTATGAAGAGTTCAACCACATACTTTTAACAGCCTACTCCTCTACATGCTTGCACATGCCACTGCTTTTACCATACAGCAACCGTGAGACTCATGATATTGATGAGTTTTGAACTCTTCCTTGATGTGATCTTATGTGACACTAGATTAGTCATGGCTATAGAGTTGCCATAGGTTTTAGCTACACTCATCCGAACAAGGTGCTAAGACAGCTACATCATACTTGTTTTATCCCTTTAGTTATCCTTCAATTTAGATTCATTTGCATTGTTTGGGAGTATGATCTTATCTTTGCATTTAGATATGTAGTTTATTTTTATTGTTCCTGTAATTTGTGATTTTGCCTGTTAATTATATGGATTTAACCATTGGCATTTAGGAATGCTATTTCTCTCTTATTTCAGCCTTTAACGCAGGTTGGGAGTAATTTCTGAGATGCTGGTGCGGTAAAGATGGATTACGATTTTATGGTATGACAGGAAGCATCTAAGAGGCCCCCGTAGTGATTCGTGTAATTCGAGTAGAGCAATATGTCCCGTACTTGAAGGGCAAATTAACACTTAATTTGCATTTCATCATGCTGGATTGTTTTTAAATTATTAGATGTTTTCATTGTCATCAGAACTGTGTTTATTGTTGCTTTTGAGGATTATCTGCATGTGTAATACAGTTTCATTTATTTGATTTACTGTTGTGAGATATCATCTGCATCAGTAATCTAATTTGCCTTACTTTAGTTGATTTTCTGCCCATGTTATTCTTAGATGATCTCCTTCATGTGCATGCAGAAATTTCCCGTCTCAGATTTGCATATTTCTTTTGTGATCAAGTTATAGAAAATCTTACTGGTGGCAAATTCTAAATTTCTGTTTTCTTCTTGTGAATGGCTGTGTATTGGCTTTTGAACCGCAGTTTGGGGGAGAATGTTCTTATTGGTTCGATATAGATCTCATGCGTCGGTGTATTGCTGTTGTGTAGTTTTCTCATTGTTGCTTTTATACTTTCGTATCTATTTTTTCCTTTTTAATAGATGTATGGAGCTGTAGGTGCATTTAAATAAACTCATTTAGGTTCTTGAATAGATGCTAGGTTGTGTTGTGTTATATAAGCTACAAAGAAAGGGCCCTTTATAGACCAGTATCAGTAACTGTGTGGTAACTTCTGTGCATTATGCTTCATAGCTATTAATAGATACATATTTCCAATTTCTTTTATAGTGTTTGTATTTTTGTTGCAATTTTTCTCTGCGTTTGACACTGCGAGTCATATTTTGAAGCTTTCTATAGGGAGTCCTGAATATTTTACCAACCTTAGCATGGATAATCTTTCTGCTTTACCCTCTTGATTGACACAAGAAAGCCAATGGCGATTTATGCCTCCTGTGCTCTGCTCATTAATTTTTAGTGATCTTGAGAGTTTCATGGTGTTCGAGTCATACCTTGATGGCTAAATCGGGTTGATCCTGATTACATAACCATCCTGAACTGTTTGATAATCTTTCACGCATTACACTGTCATTTTATAATTCTCACATAATTTTCTATTTCTTTTATCTTTTTTGTTTTATGTTGCAAAACTTTCATGCATTACCCACTTTCTGTGAATTATTCCATTATCTTTTATTTCCGTAATAATGGGTTTTTTTTAGGGAAGTGAATTGGGTTTTGAATTTTTATGGGACATATAAGGTCTATCATTGTTTTGGACATAAAAATTCTCAGTATTTTTTCCTTTTTGGCATGGGATTCAAATGAAGTTGTCTCCTACCAAAATTATTGAGTGCATTTATGGGTGGTAAAATGTAGCTATATGGTCTAAAAATTTTTTTACTAGTAATTAATTTTGCTATTAGTAATGTGCACAAGAGGGTCAATGTTGGTTTGGCTTTCCTATCTGCTGCCAGTTTATTCTAATCATATCCTTGAGCATGCCATTGTGTTTGAGTTGTATTTTTCGATGTAATGATGTTGGAAGACTGAATTGTGGCTGTAAATTGTTGTAGTCTTCATATTGAGTGGTGAAGCTAGTTATGAATCTTTAGTTAACAGGAATATTACTATTTGTCGGTGAAAGGATTATGTGGAAAGAGTATGGTCTTCGACACTTGCACACCAGCAGCAATGCATGCGATTTACTAATTTTAGTTTCAATGTATTTTCTAGCTGATGGATGATTTAATCCTTTTTTCTACTTTCATGCATGGAAGAATGCTGTTTTTTGTATATACGCTTAAATTCAATTTATTTATTTTTACTGTGCAGCTGAGGAATCTCTTGTGGGCTACATCAAAGCACGATGTGTACCTCGTGCAAAATTACTCGGTAATGCATTGGTCTTCACTGCTACGCAAAGGCAAAGAAGTGCTGAATGTGGCTAAGCCAATTGTTCCCACCCCGGTTAGTGAGTGTGGCCATGATTAATTTGACCTTTGTTAACTCTGATCTGAGGGCCCTGGACTTAATTTCTTTATTTTGATATGTTTGTAGAAATGTCCTGGATTGCTGTCTCAGCAACTCTCTAGGGTGCAGATTAGCACTATGGCAGTTAAAGAAAATTTAATGGTGGCAGGTGGTTTTCAGGGGGAGCTTATTTGCAAGGTATGTGTTTGGTTTGACGGATGGTTATTGATAAAATATTATGTTTGCAATTGAGCTCATGTTGTCGAGTTTATTCTTTTGCTTGGGCAGTATTTAAATCAACCAGGCGTGGCATTCTGCACGAAATTAACTACCGATGATAATGCGATCACTAATGCGGTGGATGCGTACCGTAGTCCTAGGTGAGAAATACTGATTTTCTTTAAGAGCAATTTATGACGACTTTGATGATATTTTGAGATGCAAGCAACTGAAAAACGTCTATTTTCTCTGCAGTGGTGCAATGAGAATTATGGCTGCAAATAATGATGCTCAAATCAGAATTTTTGATGCTGAAACTTTTTCGAGCCTTAACGGCTTCTCATTCGACTGGTCGGTAAATGTAAGTGCTAGTCTTACGAAAGCCTGCTTTAGATTTCTATTTGTCATCTTTTTCGTATTTCTTATTTTTTATGTATTTATTCCTTGTATGGTTTTCTTTACAGAATACTTCTGTTAGTCCAGATGGCAAGTTGCTTGCAGTCCTCGGAGATAGCGTTGAGTGCCTGATTGCCGATGCTCACTCTGGCAAAGTATGTCACTTTTGGTGGGAATCCACATAATTGTTGCATTTTAAGGCTTAATTCTTTCTAATGTCTAATTTATTTATTTGTGCAATGCAGGTCACTGGCACCCTAAAAGGGCATTTGGACTATTCTTTTGCTTCGGCTTGGCACCCTGATGGGCACATTCTTGCTACTGGGAATCAGGACACTACTTGCAGATTGTGGGACATAAGAAACCTATCCAAGTCCCTTGCTGTATTGAAGGGAAGAATGGGAGCAATTAGAGCTGTCAAGTTCACATCAGATGGTCGGTTTCTGGGCATGGCTGAGCCAGCAGACTTCGTTCATGTCTTTGACACCCAGTCTGGGTATGTTAAGTGCCAGGAAATTGATCTTTTTGGTGAGATTGCTGGGATATCCTTTAGCCCAGATACAGAATCTCTCTTCGTTGGTGTTGCTGATCGCGCCTATGGCAGCTTGTTGGAGTTCAACCGCAGGCGACATAACCAATATTTGGACTCCATCTTGTAAAATGCAAGTCAGCCATCTCGGGGACAAATTATTGTGAATATTTAGCGCAACATCAGATTATATTATAAAGATATAAGATTAAAAAAAAAAAAAAGAGGAAAATTGCCTGCATGATTGGGTTCTAATATATATACGTCACCGGACGAGAGGAGCCGATTTAGTAAAGTTGATTCTGTGAAGTTCGAATTTTTTACTAGCAGAAATGAATGCCAAATTTTGCTTTTGTAAAGTCGTTGGCGATCGTATGTAACGTAAGTTTCAATTGTTTTCCTCAAATTATTTTCCATCTTTTTTTTTTTAATGAGTTGTATAGGTTATTATTTTCCCTTGAGAGGAAGCCCAAAGCTAAATGGGTTTTAAGTCTATTTCTTTCTGAACTATTGTGGAGTAGTTGAGTTTGTTTCTGTAAGTGGTTCATGACAGAAGTGGGGGAAAGGAAATTTGTAAGTAAAAAAAAAAAAAAAAAAGCCTTCACCGCTTGTAGGTGGAGAATACAAAAGAAAATATGGAGGAAAATGCTTTTTTATGCATATTTTTGTCAAGGTGAATAAATGTATATATCTCGACTAAATCTTCTAGACAACAAATTAAAAAGGATTTAAAGCCAAAATCAATACCGCTGATTTTTTTTTTTTTTTTGGGAACAGAAGAGTACAAGTGTTAGGTCTCCGTCAAAGAGTCGTGGTAAAACCGGAGTTCACTTTATTTTTTTGACCCGAAGTTGAATGATTTGCTTGCCTTGCCATCTCCGTCACCTAGGCTTTCTGCCAGCCTGGGTCTGAGACTGAAAAATATCCTGAAAATGACACGTACCCATTTTATTCACGTATATGAGGGGCTGCTTTGAATATATACAAAATGGCTAAAAATTATATTCGATAAAAAAAATATATTTGATTAACAATAATAATTCTTGTTTAGACAAGAGAAAAAATGTTTTGCTAACAAATGGAGCCCAAAATCTTTTGAGGATGGTAAAGGGAACGATATGTTTGATTATCAATAATAATTCTTGTTTAGACAAGAGAAGAGAACTTTAGGTTAAGAAGTTGTGTAGGCAAGAGCAATGACATAGTGCTCAACTCTATCTATTTGCTGCACCCTTCGTAAACTTCGCCAGCGCCCATTATTATGAATTCATGCTTATCAACTAATTAACTGGGCTGTAGCTTAGCTCATCTAGAAATTGGTAGTTATAGCTTTAGTCACTGAAATTCATAATACCAAATACAAACCCAGAGCGCCTCAAAATGAAGCACATCTACACATGAAGAAACCAAAAATTTTATATTAAAAATAAAATATAAATATTTTTTTTTTCTTAAAAATAAAAGATGTTAAAGGAATAGGGGGTCAAGAACTTTATCTGCCCCCACTTGATTTTTGCCGCTGGATATGGATATTGAAAAAATATGTTAATCTATGGTTATAAATGTGACACCAACTAATCCGTCTCCCATTTGATTTAAAACCAACTAAGCCCACTTAACGATTCAGGATAAGATTAAGATTGATTTTTAACTTTAAAATAATTGTTCTTAGTCAAAAAAAAAGAAAAAAAAACATTATTTTATGAGCTCTGAGTGACTTTTTCTTTCCACTCTAGCATGCAACCTGCTCTTGCGCTACTTGATATTTGGTTGTTGACGGGAAAAGGGAAAAGTAAAGCTTTTAATTTTGTTCAACTTTTACTAAATTCTTAATTAATTAATAAACAAAAAGGACAAATTATAGATAAAAGAGAGAGAGAGAGAGAGAGAGAGAGAGAGAGAGAGAGAGAGAGAGAGAGAGAGATTACATTTTCATAATCTGAATCAGCTTTGCCATCCTTTATTGCAAATTATCACTTGAAAAAGTTATTTCAGTACATATATGTATGTATGTAACGTCATTGTATTTTGAACAAGTAATAATGCAAATAATAAAATTATTGTAATAAATAAAATAATTTGTTGATAAAAAAACTTCTGAATTTTATGCATGTTGCCAAAAGTATTATACACCATGACAGAATTTTTCATGACTTTTGGGGATTAAATTACTTAAATACATTTATCATTTCCCAAAAGGAAAAATAAATAAATAAATAAATAAATTTATTCCACTACGCCATTAATTTAATATAAGAATATAGTTCCCAAATCCCTTTAATATAGTTTAAACCGAAATTTTCAAGGTCAAAAATTCAAATGCATGCACAAGGACTACTATGAAATTACGCTCTTTTCGAACAAATCGAAGTTATTTTTTTTTTTAAATTAAAATTTTTAAATTTGAACTAATTTAGTTCGATTCATATTTTATTATTAAAAATTAGGTAAAACTAATTGATCGCTTAATTATTCGTAATTTTTATTTGATTTTGATTACTCAAATTACTTTCTATACTCTTAATGAAATTTGCCCGCGCTTAATATTATGAACTCTCTATTGAGTTACAGATTAGTTCATCTGCACTTATAGGTGATGTAACTTTGATCACCAAATCAAATGCTATCCTAAAAGCCTAAAGTCAATCATATCAACTTGACACGGTTTGTTCATGTGATGATGCTAGTTTTGGTAAGCAATCACATCAATAATTTATTAATTTTTAAATAATTGGGTTATCAAAAATAATAAATAAATGTTT
>JBBYHK010000018.1:280663-295663 GCA_038382065.1 Adansonia grandidieri | reverse complement strand
CAATGCTCTCTTGATTAAAGGGCAGAAAAGTTAATTTTATTCTCACTTTGAAAATTCGATTCCTTATTTCCCACCGCGCCGAAGTAATTCATCAGTTACTGCTTTCTTCTTTTTTCTTCAGCAATCGACTTAGTTATCTACGCCCCGCAAAACCCTAGCTCACCACCATGTCGCCGTCCGGTGATGCAGCCATCAATGGATGCTGCCGTTGCTCCTGTTCCTCCGGCGAGATTGGTGGTTGCCGTGATGGCTCCGATGATTATGGTATCCCCAGATCGGACGACGAGGCTTGCACCCATTGCGCGAGATCCAAAGCTTTCTCATGTTCTTCCTCTGCGCTTGGTTTTGATTTGATTATGTTATCCGACTCAGAGAAGTTGCGGAGAATTGTCGTCGCTTCAGCTAAAGGCTTCTCAATTGGAGCGGGCCTTAAAGGTGGCCTAGCTCTCTTCTCGATTCTCGCACGTTTGCAGCGCAAAAAATCAAGGTAATTTTTATGTAATAAAATTGATCAATTTTTTAAATTTGCTTTGAGAATAACAGAACGATAATTTCTTGATTTAGGAAAGTTGAGGTGTTTACTAATAAAGAAGCAATTTCTATGGCGATTAAGGAGACACTCAGATACGGTCTTTTTCTTGGAACTTTTGCGGGTACATTTGTTTCAGTAGATGAAATTATTGGCGATCTCGGAGGACATAACAGGTAATGCTCTTAATCTTAATTTTCCTATCTTTAATTGAAATGAAAGTTTTTGTGAACTTCATTTTGATTTAGTGGAGTGTTAAATTTTTAACAAGGACTGCGAAATGGAGGTCATTAGTAGCCGGACTGGTTGCAGGGCCTTCCATGCTTCTTACTGGGCCTAACACGCAGCATACAAGTTTAGCCATATACATACTAATGCGAGCTGCTGTATTGGCATCACGCTGTGGAATAAAGAGTAAACGGTTTGGGAAGCTGTGTAAACCGCTTACTTGGAAACATGGTGACATATTCCTTATGTGTCTCTCCTCTTCGCAAATTTTGTATGTTTCTTTTGTTAAATTATCTTTTTTTCTGGTTTCCTTTTTTCTCCTAGTAAACTTTCTTGCAATTGTTTTTATTGAATCATGGTAATTATGGGCTGTAGAAGTTACCTTCTAGACTAGGTGATTAAGCCTCCTGGGATTCTAGTCACCTGGATTAAGAACCCAGTCTTCGTTGAAGTTACCAGTCTCTTTTAATTTCCTTGTAGGAAGATTTAAGAGAAAAAGAAAGTGTGATGCTGTCAGCTGTAACGTTTTGGAGGCATTCTGAAATATATCAGACTATATACGATATGATTCATGAGTGAAAGTCTAATCAGTAGGCCAAGGGACTCAACTGCTCCTTTTCTTTGACTTTTTAACTATCATTCAACCTGTTAAAGCTGACAAACATAATTTAAATGTTTGCCCGCTGCCTTGTCATCTCTATAGTTAAAAGTTCATAAATCTTGGTCTCATAGAAGGAACTTTGATACTTAAATCTAAAAATTGGTCAAAGCCCAAGTATGTCATCTCTTATGTGAAAAGAAAGTGGAAAAATAATTGCTTGAATTAAAGTTATGTGATCATACTTTTTATGCATCATTCAAAAAGGGCTGGATGACTTTGTATAGCTTGACAAGTTATATGTGTAACGGCATCCAAAAACAGTCTGAGGAAAACTAAACTTTATATATTTTCCTAAGAAGATCGTGAATGTACTTTTAATTTTTTTTTGGGCATAACTTTTAACGGGAATCATTTTTATTGTCAGGTCATCTTACATTTTGAAGCAAGATAGTTTGCCACCATCATATAGGTCCTTTCTCAATAAACATGGTGGGAAGGATATTGTCATCTTGCAAGGTGTAAAAGAGATTGCCAGCGGCCTTCCATTCACTAATTTGGAAGCAATAGAAAAATTTTACAAGGCAAAAGGAGTAGATGTTAAATTAGATCCAAACATGAAAATCCCCTGCTTGGTACGATCCTTGTTTCTCCCTTTATGTTGTTCTGCCAAGTAGTACAAACGTGTGTACCTTTTTCATAGTACGCTTCCTTTGTAGTTGCCTTTCTTTCTTCCTTTGGGACTAAATCAATAACAGCAAAGCCTTTTCCCCTACACAGTGTCCACAAAATGAATAAGACTTTAACATTGGCTTAAATTACCTAGAACCATATCGGATAAGATCATTAAAGACAACTGCTTCCCCCCCCCCCCCCAATAAGTGACAGATGTGAAGGCGAATAATGTCATCATGAAGATTAAGTTAGACGATTATTGGATAGAACTGTACGCAAGAATTTGAAGAAAACTAAGTAAAAAGGTCTTAGTTAAATGAGTGATGTGAAATGACATTCAGCTTTTCGTTTTCCCTCATTCTGTTCATATCTCATAAAGCCCATTCTTATGGGATAGAAGCTCTCCTTCATGAAGCTTTATCAGAAATTTCAAAATGAAATTTTGAAAACTGAACAAGAGGGTATGAAGATATTTGAATAGCTAAAGTGCATGTCTGAACATGAATGTGCAACTTTGTTTTTTATTGCTCTGTGACTTCACTTGCTCTGGTTATCTGCCTGATACTGCCATGCAACTTTCATAATTTGAGAACTAATTTAGTGCTTTTCATTTTCTTGTTGGAATTTTTTTGCTTACTCAGAATGTAAAAGTACATCTGACAGTGAAAAATTATGCAGTCAGCAGTTATTATCTGCAGTTGTCCTTTACCATGTAAAGCGCTTGATTATTCTTTGCAGTCTATACACCTTGCCAACTGATCTCATTTGCAACCACAGCTCAAAATTTTCATTCAAAAATATTAGTTATTTGGATACGGATAGTTGAAATTGGTGTAGTTAACCACTGTGCTGTATTTAATTGATCCCTTTGTGATAGTATCCTTAAGAGTGCTTGCATTAAGCAATATGCTTGATTGCTGAAATAGAATAGATTCTCTTGCAGGAATCATTTTGCTAGTGATATCTGTTTAAATTACTCAGATAACTTTAGAAAGTTCAGAATAGACTTTGAATTTAAGCACTCAAGCTACTATTGCATGAAGTTTGCTGGCAAAAATACATTGTTACTTTTGAGGATTGTGCTTAGATCCTCAAACTGTTTGCAGATGGTACATGGGAATCAATCATGTGGTGCACATATTATTTCCTTTTTTGTTGAAGCATATAAAAGGGCATTACCAGTATATCTTCCAGTTTATTTGATTCCGGCATTAATTGTTCATCGTCAAGGCCTCTTGAAAAGGTAATGCAGTTAGACCTTTTTTTTTTCTCTATTTCTTGAAGACCATTTGGCTGAAATATGGCGAAATTTTCACTTAGAATTTGGCTCCTTATTATTTTTTCAGAAAAGAAACTTGTTTACTTTATATTTTTAGATTATTCCCCCTTTTTCAGGCCCTCCATGTCATCACAATTGGTAAATGCCCTTTAAATTTGGTATGTGATTGAGCTTGTTACAGCACGTGGATCCTATAGTTTTTAGCATGCTTTTGTTTCATGTATATTGTGGTGGACAATAAATTATATGTCAAATTGGGTTTTAAGTACCTCATAATCTGAGCGTTAGAAAGAAAAAAAAAATAATAACTCCAGTTGACTTGTTCCTTTCTTTCTCATTTTCTAGCAAAACCAACTTTTGATAGTCTTCTGCTTCCTTTTTGTTTAGTCTTGTCCCCGGAAATCAGTGTTATTATCATTATTTTCTGTTCACACACATGCTCCACGTTATCATTAATGTCTGACAAAGTTTTTTTGACCTTAATACAGGCCTTATACAATATTAGGAAAGGGTATCGTTGGTACTGCCAGATCAAGCTTATTTTTATCTACCTATTGCACATCTGCTTGGTTAGTGTTCTATTATTTCTACTATGTCATGCATTGCATTCATATTATTGTCTATTTATTCCCCAAGATCAGGAGTTCCTACTGTATTTCAAGTTTCAACTTCAATTTAGAGCTTTTTTTTTTTTGGTAATTAATTGTCATTGAGATTTGATGTTGTCATGAAAGTGACTAAATCGTTGGTTAAAATTTCTCTTTTCCTTTTTTTTTTTTAATTTTTGGTTCCTTTGGTTATTCCTGTGAAGATTGGTACCTTATACTGGTTAACTATCTGTATCAGTCAGCAATGTGCACTCATGTTTTTCATATATTCACACGGCTTGTAAAGATTTCTTAGCTTAGTGGTTCTATGCTTTTATTGTGGCAAGTCCCAGTTTGAATGTTTTTTTTTTTCTTTCTGTTCCAAAGCTTAGTTTGATTGCCAGGACATCAGATTTTTTGGTTTTGATAACAATAGTCAATATACGAAATGGAGGTATAGAACTTTGACTTTGGAATCTGGTGAAGGTCTAAATTGCAACTTCTGCATCATAGCAGCTGGTCATAATTTTAGCAAAAAGATATATGGTTTAAGAAAATAATTACATAATATAAATAAAATGTGGTTCTCAAAATTCCGAGCAATAGGGGACGTTTTCCTAGCCAGAAGTTAATTTTGGCTGTTGGAAGGAAATAATTAATAATAATGGAGGTTCGTACTGGCGTTGCTAGTTATGCGCAATATCTGGTGATGTCATGCGTCAGGTTGTGTAAGTTTGCAGTGCCATGAACATGGTTGAAAGTGAAAAATCACTGACTTTAAGTGCTTAAGTTGTTTTAGGAAGACTTGTTATATTTCAATGGAAACTGAGGGACTGATATATGCTGGATGAATCACCTAGCTGAGAAAGGTTTACAATATCATCTATACTATTATAAAAGAAGTGACTGAGTTGGTGTCGCAAGTTAACCGGGCACCAACTTGGTTATAGAAATTACTTAAAAACATTTAAAAATTATTAACAGTAATATAAATTTAGGGATAATTGTACTTAAATAACTAGTTAGTAATTATTTTTTTAAAACATATTTTTTTGCTTATTTTTTATTCAACCACCCACATAGTGGGTGTGCCATGATCTAGTTAAACGAAATAAGAATGGTGAGATGTGTATATGAGAAGAACAAGAATACTCTCTCTCTCTCTCTCTCTGCTACTGTGGTCAGCAAACATAAAATAAGCTAGGGAGTCAACATATGCTTTATGCGCATTGAATAACTAGATGGGTTTATTCATAGCAGGTAAGATGAGTTATGGCTTTCAACTTTGCTTCTTGTCAATTTAAAGTTGACTACAAGTCAAACTTGTACATATTGCTAAATCAAATTATTTTGTACTTTGAGTTATTAGATTTTGCTTTGATTGAAATTATTGACCCTTGTCATTTAGCCAACCACTAATTTTTAAACAGGTTCTGGACTTGCCTGCTGTTTAGGATTTTCAGAAAATGTAACATACCAATGGTAGCAATGGGAACGGTAAAGGACTCTTACCAAGTTATCATGCGAGTTATAAGCCAAAGTTTTGTTTTTGTTCCTAATGTAGCATGTGTTATTGGGCAGTTTCCGACAGGTCTGGCCTTGGCCATTGAGAAGAAAAGCAGGCGGATTGAGATATCGCTCTACTGCCTTGCACGAGCCTTAGAGAGCTTCTTCACGTGCATAGCTGATGTCGGGTACTTGCCGCAAGCAACGAATTTAAAAAGAGCTGATGTGGTAATATTTAGCTTGTCAACAGCAATCATAATGCACTGCTATGCACAGGAGAGGGAAGTGTTCAGGTCCAAGTACTTAAACGTGCTTGATTGGGTCTTTGGTGTGCCTCCTCCCCCATGTGAAACCCCTCGTTGCAAAAACAGTTGAGCAGTTTGACGGGCTTTGGTGTTTAACAGAGGTTTTATAGATGGGTATTCTCTCCTCGCGAACAGTGAACAGCATTTGTTTATCAGTAGGGCTGGCAACCACAAAGTTGCTTGTAGCAAATAGCAATGCAGGTTAGGAAACTATTCCCTTGCCCTGCTGAATTATTTATTCTAGTGTTATTGATTGTCTGTTTGAGTAATTTTTTTCCGAAACAAAGAGTGTAAACAGGATTTTGCTTAATAGATTCCATGGAATTTATGATTCATTACATGTCAAAATCTTTTCATG
The DNA here is from genome assembly GCA_038382065.1 of Adansonia grandidieri. Lineage (NCBI taxonomy): Eukaryota > Viridiplantae > Streptophyta > Magnoliopsida > Malvales > Malvaceae > Adansonia > Adansonia grandidieri. The sequence continues at coordinate 289,598 of JBBYHK010000018.1, read as the reverse complement.
GGGTTTCAAGTTTGAGTTGTCAAGGTGATTCCACGAGATAGATATTACATTGTTCATGGTAGTTATTAATCATAGATTCTATGCTCATTTTACTAATCAACTTCAATTATTATTTTATTGACCAAATGCTCAAGGATCGAACGTTTAGTCCATTGCTTAAATCAGGATTCAACCTTTCAATTGTAACAATTAAAGACCTAGTACATTCGAGTTGTAACAATTAAAGGGTTTTTGGAACTGAATAAAATCGCTCGAGGCAACATTTTTCAAATGATGTGTCATTTCTTAGTGACGTGGCACAATTACTATCAAGATATGCAATTAAATAATAAAATAGATTAAAATTGTAATTCAAACTTTATTGATATATTAGAAAATTAAAAATAAAAATTGCAAGACCATAGCAGCTTCGACCAAAAAATTGGATTTAGGTCAAATTGGTTTAGGGAAAAATCCATATTTCACTCTTTCAATTCTTTTCGAATCAATTATCAAATCCTTCGTTTATTTTTGTATCGTGATCTTTAACATTAAGTGGCTCTTATCGATTTTGGTGCCCAAGCTGTGATCCGTAAGAGCTCGGGTAGAATAAAAGGTTTGACTTTTTGTCAAGTGATTTATGCTTCAGGGGTGAAGAGGGGGAGAGAGAGGAAATTTCTGGGCTTGGTCGATTTTATCGATGGTATTGTGACAGACACTTAATTCGGTTTTTATAGAATTTTTCTGCAATATGTGTGGAAAATTTTTTTGTCCATTTTTTTTCCGTCAACCAAAGCACTTTTCCTGCGTCAAGAGTCAAGACCCATGTTGATGCCGAAGACTAACATCCAAGACACATTTATCATCAAGATCACGGTTCTAAACAATTTGTTGGTTTGGTTGAAATTTTTGGAGAATAGTTTTAAGGATTTTGGAGTTCTTTGCGCAATGATTGGGTATTTGAAAGAACAGTGTAAAAATCAGATAAGTTGTCTCTCAAATTAAAAAAAAAAATGGTATAAAGTATTTTTGTAATGAAAATTTTTATCTGGGTTTGTAATTTTTGAATATCTAAATCTCCCAAATGAATAACCAAATTGCTGGCACTAAAAAATTAACAGAAGAGATACACAAAATAATAAAGAAAGGGTTTTCCTTTTTTTTTTTGGGGGGGGGGGGGGAGGGCGGCTTTGGGGTAGGAATTTTCCTTTGAAAAAAAAATCACCAAATAATTATGTTTTGACTTGGCTCATTACACCATCCTAGTTGGTATCCCAATTGACAATATTCTTAACCATATATCACTAACGGAGCATGCAATTTTGTTTAAAAGTTCTTACATCTCGGATATATTAAATCCTTAATTGGGACAATTAAAAAATTACCTCTGCCTCTTGATTTAAGCAAAGTCTTAAAGGCTTGAAGAGTATTTAGCTTTATTATATTATATAATTAAAACAGCAGCATATGATCACAAACAAAGACAAAAAACGAAATTTAAAAAAAAGAAAAAGAAATCCAAATTAAAACAACCAGATGCTGCGCCAAACATCTGATCCAAACAAAGACAAAACGACAAAAAAAAGTAGAAACCCTAATTAAAATCTCCAGATACTCAGTGGCGAAGCCTTATCGGACACCATTATTCCTTAAACTTCATCCTCATGTAGAAGCATATTGGGAATTCCCTTATTAACCGGAAACTTCCTGCCTGTCTCGGGGCAAACAAGAGCACCTTCCTCAAGATGAAGCTCCAAGAGGGCATGGTGGAACTTTCTCAAAAACTCCAGGTCCGACTCTAGCACCGACCGTTCAGGCGCCTCCTCAGGGAGCTCGAAGTAGCCCATGGTTCTGGAAGCATCGGAAAACGCTTTCCAATCGATCTTCGGAAATATGTTCCTGAGGAAATCGTGATTGATTTCGACTTGCTTCTCCACCACTTTCTCCACTTCGATCCTAAGAGGGAAGCCGTTGGTTACCCCTTTGATGTTCGACGACAGCATGTTGTGAGTTAGCAACCTCATCTCGTTCCTTTCCTTTCTGTCTTTCTCTTCGATTTTCCGGTTCTTTGTTTCGGCTTCGCAGTTAAATAATTTGCGTAAAAGCAGAAAGCTGGTTGCTGCTTGGCTTCTTTGATGGGTTTGGCACCTTGTTCTGGCTTGTGGTTGTGGGTTTTGTCTTGGCGGAAGAGACGAATCTGACCTCGTATTTTATTGGTTATGTTTGGGGGGGGGGGGAGGTGTAATATAGTAATATGAAAGCCCAATTTAGGTTTGGGCTCGTCTGACAGTTAATTTTAGGCCGAGCGTAACTAATGATGAACCAATTTTTGGTATTTAAAGAAATAGAAATAACTCTTCCTCAGAAAAAAAAAAAACAATTGGGCCTAACTCAAGTGGCAAGACTGGGTTGAGATATAGGTGGAAATCTCTGGTTCTAATTATAGTAGCTCTTGTAAAAGAAGAAAAATGTAATGAAGAAATCATGGTGAATGGTGAAAATAGTTTGATAATACTTATATTAAACAATCCAAAAGAAGTTTGCAAAAACACTGATTACCTCAACCTCGGTTGATATTATATATATATCAACACACGCATATACCTTTGTTGGTTGCTTTTCTTTGGTTTTTTGCTTTTTGTTGCAGATTCACTTCAGGGGGGAATTTAATCTTGGATTTTGAAAAGAAACCCTTTGTTCATGACTAATTATAATTACAAATGCTTCATTGAAAATTTTTGTTTACTGTACTGTTGTCCTTGAAAACAGTGGGTGATTAAGAATTATAGCCAAATTATAGCCAACAAATTATCTGCTAAATGACTAAAATATATATATATATATATATATCCACTGAGATTTATACTCTGAAACGTCCCCTGCTTTTATATTTCTATTTTCATTGTTTGTTCATCTTCCAGTAGGTTACAACTCATATTAGTCCTTGACTTCAGCTTATGATATAAAGTTGACTTTGTTTTAGCTATTTGCTGGTTGATTTTGACTTTGAGTCACAACATTTTGTAATATAATTCATGTCTTATATAATTTTTTTCTTAAATATTAAATCATGTTGAAAATTCATTAAAAGTTTTGTAGCCACTAGTGTTTTTTTTTTTTTTGGCCGCTAATTTCGTAGGAAAAATATGTAGATACGCATCATGTGTTTGCATTGAATCATCATGTATTCTTGTCGAGGGACTCGATCCACTATGTTTAGCCAATTTATTCTTAACTGTTAGGTGAAATGTATTTTTGGAGCGTGTGATAAAAAAAAAAAAAAAAAGAAGCTAAAATGTTGATTTCTTCGATCAATAGCAAAAGCTGTGTTTTCATTTTTCAATGACTAGGAAAGCCAGTCATCACTGGAGGTTTGATCATTGGTGGTTTTGGTAAGGGAATCACAGCTTTGTATTAGCAAAAATGAATGGTGAAATCAGTAAATGAATAGTTAACATGCATAATCCTGTTAACTTCAAAAATTTGTTGAACTTGTGATTGGACTGGTAGCCATTCAGGTTTTGACATAAATAACTGATGCTGAGTGAATTCTTTTGATATTAGTTTGTTTGAATAACTATCTCCGTCACTCTCCCTTTCTAGCCTTAGCTTCTGATGTCGATACCGGCAGGAGTCTAGTCGTAAGAGACTGTTAGTTTATATAGCTGAAACTCCGAGCTACTGGCATCACCTAATAAGCACATTTTTAATCCTAATTAAAGCATAAAATAAACCAACTTGCTTCAATACAATTTCCGTGACATTTTCATAACATATTTAAAATAAAATCCCTTTTTATTTGGTGTATGCTGGTTGGCAAAATTGACAGTAATGGCTTGTCTCATATGACTGAATAAGACTGCAACTTATTATATGCCAATCCATTGAAAATGTGTGAAATTTGATCACCAAATTCATTTTTCACTGGCTGTTGTGGCCTTGCAAATGTAATTGATCATAAAGCAAAGATTAGGACATATCGAAATCTGTACTTCTTACACTTCTTCTTTACTGCTATTAGGATTTAGGATTGTGCAAAAATGGTAGAGGGTGTGAACTGTGATCTAAATAATTGTTTTATTGTATTATGTGGGCTTCAATTTAGTTGCCTGTTTTAATTTTGTTTATTCTGGGTCATAGCAGACAATTGGAGTTGAGTTCTCCATTATTTAGCTGCAAGGAACTTCAAGGCTAGCTGAAATACTTAAAGTCCTACTATAGAAATCACTGCATATAGAGTTATATGTATACACTTAGAAATATTGACATGATTTGTGTATGTATAATACAATATTGACAATGAATTAGGTAAGCTTTTGGAAGAAGTATGTACCGAAGTCATAAGGCATATGATTATTAAAGTATAAATGGATGTAGACCTTGCAGAACCTGGCAATTCTTAGAGGTTAACTTAAAAATCCCATGGTCCTGATTAGGTTAACCATTAACTAGAGACTTAGAACACAAGTTTTCTGAAATGGTTTTTCCAACTGTTCCTTCATATTTTTCTCAATTCCTAGAGACAAGCTTAAACCATAAGACATCTTCATCATGTTTTTTCTTTTTTTTTTTTAGTTAAAGAAATTAATGTGGATTACAGGGAGGCTAAATGCCAACGTGGGTTTAAAAAACAGGAAAAAAAATAATAATAATATTGTGGGGTTGAATTCCAACAGTGGGGGGGGGGGGGGAATTTTTACGAGCAAATAAAAAAGTAGGAACAGATCTTTTGCATGATATGTGTCGGTAAATGCAGGTATCAAGTTATGCATGAAGCCAGGACGTCAGGTTTTAGACGCCTTGGTTGGAAACCTGCTGAAGCAAGCAAATCAGTTTGTTTAGCTGAAACTTGAAAAACGGAAAAATTTAAAGGTTTTATTATATTGATTATATGACATCAGAGCCTTTATTTATTCAAATCACACCCTGGTCCACCAGACAAGAAACCTTGGTTGAAGGACCAAATTCTCTAATTACTATTCGTTGTGTGTATGAAAAGTCTGAACGTTTACTAACTAATTTGAAGGAGGTTTTGTTTCTGTTCTTCTTCTTTTTTTTTTCTTTTTTTTTTTTTTAACTTTTGCTATGTTAAGAAAAAGCTATAATAGCCAAAAATAGTCTCTCTTACTCTTTGTGGCTGTTGGCAATTGACATTGACACTAACTATATTGACAAATGACAAATAAAAGAAGAGTTTAATTAGGTTTGAAAGAGCTTAGCTTATGAAATAAGGTAAGTTCCCAACAATCCTGCAGAAGTAAGAACCAAGGCATTATTGCAATCTCAGAAATACCCCATGAATAACTAATACTACTACTCATTGGAAATCTAAATTTCTTTATGCTATGTTTTGAAACATGAATTTGAAAATTTGGATTTGGATTTGGATTTCATTTATTATATAAATTGAGAGAATGAAATATATACATTATGTATAAAATTAGTTAAGTTTCAATGATTATATATTTGAAAGGTATGAAAATATGAATCTCAAATCCACAAATATTTATAAAAATTTCAAATTCACTGCAAAAGAGGCATATGACAAATTCATAAATTTAAAAAATAATTATAAATGTTACATTTATATGTGTTTTATCACACAATTTGAAATCCAAATCTATCTTTCGAAGTCCATTTTCAAACACAACCTTGGATAATTAGCACAAGCCTAAAATCATTAGATTAGGATATATTCGACCTTTTGGGTTGTAAAAGGTTCTTTTGATCGGGTGAGTAAATGTAATAAACTGGTCAAACGTGATGCCATAGGAAACATGGTGGAGACGAAGATTAAAGCAAACCCCGAAAATCTGTAGGATATGTTCTTGGCTTACGTCCCTAATTTTAACTAGTTGATTAATAAAGAGTAGCAACAAGGAAGATTCGGTTCACAAGCGAGACTATTTTTTTTCCAGGATTTGGTGGACTTTTTCTCGTTCATATATATGCTAGAAATGCAAAGACACAATTTCTGGTGAATGATTTTATTCATATGCTGTGTCTAAATTTGGTTTTCTCAAAATTTTGGGTTGGTAGCTTTCATTATTTCGACCTAACTTTTAAAAGAAAGGAAGGAAAAAAAAATGGCTTGTGCTGCAGGATAACCTTCTGCTTTATTACTTGGTTTAAAGATAAACAAAAGGATAACCCAATAAAATGGAAATTCTGCAACAGAACACGAAGATGAAGACAAGTGCTAGCTAGCAACAAATGCAAATCGAACTAAGTATCGTCTGAAGAATGGCTCTTATTACTTTATTTAAAGAAAAAAAAAATTAAAAACAAAAAACTAGTGTTGACTGTTGATTTGGGGTGTTTGCTGCACCAAATTAGACTAAACTCTTAAATTAATTCTTGTAATTCCTTTATTCATTGTTGGATTAAGTGTGTGTATATATCTATATATATATATATGTGTATATACACTTATATATATATATATATTGCAGTTGCAATTCCATTTATCAAATTAAAAATATTAGTTTTATTAACACCTTGGCTGTTAAAACAATTAAATTTTACCCCAAACAAATTATGTTGAATGCTTGAATTCCTCTTTAATGGAAATAAAATGAGAGATGGAATTACAAAAGAGACTTACGAACTAAATGAAAACGTTCCTCAATTTGTATTAGCTAATATTCAATCGGTTAAGCAAGAAATCTTATTATTTTTTTTCGTATTAGTTAAATAATCAATAAGTAAAATGTTTTAATTAAAGTTACATAATTGTGACATTGACATATACACATTAAAATAAAATCCATAATCGATTCATATAACCAATAAAAATTTCAATAAAAAAAAAACTCAAGTATCAAAACTAAAATTAATTAATGCTACTGCCTATTACACAATTTTAATATTTAAATTAATTTTTGGTTCATTGCAAGGAATATTTGTCTTATACTTGCAACTGCATGTGTCGTCGTATATTGTAGGAAGAAAATAAATTAAATAAATATTGTTGTATCAAAATAAAATATCTTTATTTCAAAAGAAATTATCAGCTTCATATGAAATTATTAAATCCACAAATAACTTAAAGGATGACATATATATATATATATCTCTCTCTCTCTCTTAAAATATAATAAAAAATTAAAATTAAAAAAATAAGATATGAGATAATTTTTAATTTATTTATAGAAATATTAAAATATTTTCATCACTAATATATAAAAAAATTATCTTTTTAGTTTAGAGCATAAAATTCCCTAAATTTAAGTCACTATCTTGAAAATTAATCTAAAATAAATAGCAGCACGTTAGAGGTTTTGAAGCCATGCAATTTTAGTAATCATAGCGTGACGTCGAAACGTATTGTCCTTCCCCTTGCGTGCAGAAATGGTTTCCTAATTTTGACCAATTTTTACGTAGCCACGTTTCACGATATCCGACTTGCGTTTTCCCCCTGCCTGATTGTCCCCCATATTTTGACCTTTCATCCTTGTATACATTTATACCGTATAAATTCTTTGGAGTCAAATAACATTAATTTAATTATAAAATAAAATATATATATTTATAATTGTATATGAAGTGTGATTAAATTGATGTACGGATTAAGTGATTTAACTTAATTAAAAATAATTTAAAAGCTAAATTAAATATTAATTATTTTTTAAATAAAAAATTATCCACTTTTAAAAAACTATCTATATATCTAATGTATTTTTACATATGTACATTGCTTAGAATCTTAAATAACTCATAAAATAATTTTTCTAAATTAAAATTTATCATACCCACTCTAGATTAAAAATAATACATTTAATTTTATTTAATTATTATAATTTTAATTTGATTTCTATGTAATTTTTTTAATTGACGTGATATTAATTCAATTAAAAAAATTATATATATAAGTAAAGATAAATTGAATAAACTAATTGAAAAGAAGTGTTACAATCTAAATGGCCAAACATAAATCGTGGAACATTTTTTTATTACTAATAATTAATTAACTATCGAGCTCAGGAAATGACGCTGCATGTATATAAATAACATGCCTGGTGAGTTTTGAAGGTGAAAGAGGGAAGCCAAGAAATTACCAAAGCAAAAAGGAAAGAAAGGAATACAGAAAAAAGGGTAAAGAGATGGGAAGATCTCCTTGTTGTGATGAGAATGGCCTGAAGAAAGGACCATGGACTCCTGAAGAAGACCAAAAGCTGGTTCACTATATAAACCAACATGGCCATTCTAGTTGGAGAGCCCTTCCTAGGCTTGCAGGTTCATATCTTAAATATAATCCCAATTTCATCTCTTTCGATCATTCTCATCCATTTTTTTTTTTTTGTTATTGCAGGTTTGAACAGGTGTGGCAAGAGCTGTAGGCTAAGATGGACAAATTACTTAAGGCCTGATATCAAGAGGGGCAAATTTTCTCAAGATGAAGAGCAAACGATTCTGCATTTGCATTCCATTCTTGGAAACAAGTAATTCTAACAAATTTGATAATTTCATCTTGGTCTCTCTCTCTCTCTCTCTCTCTCTTTTTAGTGCTCTTATTCTTGAATCTTGTTTTTGGTGTAAAAAGGTGGTCAGCCATTGCAACACATCTGCCAGGGCGAACCGATAATGAAATCAAGAACTTCTGGAATACCCATTTGAAGAAAAAACTGATTATGATGGGTCTTGATCCAATGACTCATCAACCAAGAACTGACATTTTTGCCAGCTTGCCTCAACTCATAGCCCTTGCTAACCTTAAAGACCTCGTCGAGAGCAGTGCTTATCATTCGTTAGATGACAATGGTTTAAGATTACAGGGTGAAGCTGCTGCTCAGTTGGCTAAGCTTCAATACCTGCAGTTTCTTGTCCAATCAGCAGCTGTTTCAAATTCACTGCCCAGCAACAACTCATATTCCCACAACGGCATTGCAGACATGGAAGCTTTCAACTTGTTGAATTCGTCAGCTCATCATATAAAAGAAAACCAAGTTCTAAATTC
>JBBYHK010000018.1:255362-268093 GCA_038382065.1 Adansonia grandidieri | reverse complement strand
ATATATATATATATATGTATGTGGAAAAAGAAAAAGATTTCGACCTGCTAGATTCGAACTAGTGACCTAAGGATGACTCAGGTTTTATCCCACTACAGTGCTCAGCTGTACCCTAAGATCGGTTGCTGGAAATGAGCTAAGGTTGGTTGCTGGAAGATGTTGGGATTGAGTTTAATAGCCCAAATATTTTTTTTAATTTTCTTAACATTATTTTTTGTATTAAAAATTTAATAAAATAAAAAATTATATTCAATCCATTGAAATACGATTAAAATTATTAAATGCATCATAATCTTAAATATAAATATAATGCATGTATTAAATATCTAATGTTAATCGTGTTTAAATGTATTTGCGTTGCATTTTTTTATATTATGTCAAATAAATAGATCAATGTATATATGGTACTTTGCGATTTAGTAATGCTACATTAAAAACTTAATTAAACTCTGAATAAAAAGATACATTCACCTTACAATAATCATACGCAAAATACTGAATTCTTAATTTTATTAAATATATAAATATAAAATATAAAATATAAATATAAATATATTCACTTAATAAATTATCACCTAACCATAATACTAGCAACATGTACCCTCGTTTGCCCATGGAAGGGTAAAATTCAAACAGCATGATGCCATCAAAAGATGAATGCTAACTTCAATGTTTAAAACGAACTAGATCGAAATTCAAATCAATGAAATTTTATTGGTTCAATTGGTTGAGCCAAATTGTTTAATAAAAGAAATTTTAAATATTAAATAATAATTTTAATATTAAGTATTAAATATAATAAATACTTAATAAAGATATATATATATTTAAATGGTATGATTTTTAATATAAATCTAATGAGTTAAAAATTAAAGATTCAAATTTCGTTATATGAAATAAATTATATATATATATATATTAAAAAATAAGCTCAAACCCACTTTTTTGACTAATTTTTTCTCGGTTCAACCGGTTTTTCACCCATTATATCAACCAATCCGATCAAAGTTTTTTAGCAACATTCAACTCTCTTTACATCTTTTTAATCTTAATAGAGGCAATTGAAAGTAAACATCATTGTGTCAAGGAGCTTTTCCTAGACTTAGTGATTGATGTATTCGTAACATGTTTATATATTTTTATCGTGTCATAATTGTATTTAAAATATTTTATATTTATATAAATTTTAATAGATACATTCGTATCGTATATTAAATGCTTTAAACGTATCTTATTTATATAATCGTGCCTAAATGTCTATTCAAAGTAAAAGTTTCAGTCAACGACAATAATCAAATGCATGACCGCATTAGATATGGTAGGTCGGAGTCTCATCTAAACGCAACATTCTCTTCAATGCCACCTTCAAAAGCATCACCATTAACTCACTCACATGTATTCAGTTTGTGAATTCAATTATATAAACCTCAACATTCAACTACATGTGACCAGCAAAAGCATGAGTCGAAATAATAAAAAAACGAAAAGGATTCGATTGATTTCGTACTTCTGATCAATCACACTTCGTCATAAATGGCATTGCCAAGGAATTCAGGTTTTTTTTTTTTTTTTTTTTCCTATACTGCATAGCTATCAGCACTTGCTTATTCTGTAGATTCATCTTCACAATCTTAATCACGTGGACGTATAGTTATGATGAGATATAACATGAAAATTTAAATCTAATGCTATAATTCTCACTTGCAATGGAGCTTCGATTCGAGTACTTACATTGACCCCTATGCATGCCTTACGACTCCATAGGAGTTGTCGACTTGTCGTTGGTGCCATCAAGATTCGTTCTCTTTTTCTGGTACTATTATGTGGTATTCCCCCTTCTGTGTTTGGAGCTTTATGATGACTGCTTAACATACACAAAATGAATATATATTACCGAGACTTGGAACTCGAGGTTTTCTCGAGATACTGTTCTCAGCTTGCTTGTCGCCTGAAGAAAGGTTTCTGACAGATAAGGAGTTTGTCATTGTCGTTACTTTCAATTTCTATGACTCTCGCTTCCCACTTCAACCGCCTTGTTAGAGCTCTAGCTGATTCAATAAGAGGAGCTGCGTCGCGGATAATTATCCAACCCTGCACCAACCATCAAAATGAACCAAGCAATCCCTTAAATCTACCATTTAGATTAATTTGAAAAGGATTCACAAGATTAGCATGATACTTGTTGACATATATGTTAAAAACACATGCAAAGCAGTTTGCATAGTATCAGTGTATGACTCGTGTTTCTAAGATCTAAACGAAAACTAATTTTTATTAATATAGGACCAGCAAGCACCCCTAACAATCTGGAGATAATCTTTTGCAGAATAACTAATTAAAGACCAGCAAATGACAGAGAAGTAATACTAGACTGCTGAACGTTTTGGCCTTGACACATGACTTTTTAAGACACCATTTTGAGTGATACCGATAGAAGCCTCTCCCCCCCCCCCGGGTCATTTGATCCCATAATTTCAACAGAAATCTCAACCGGCTATCCAATCATTGTCACGGATACAAATGTTCTTACAGACATTCGAATCTACAAGTGAAAAATAACATTAAAGCCCACATATATAACAATGAAAGTCCTCAAATCAAAAAAAGTTGGGGAGTAACAACTACCAACAGAATGAAAAAAGCTGCTTGCTTCTCTTCTCCTTCCCCGTGTGAGTTTGTATGATTATCGATTTACTTGTTAGGACAAGAAAAATGTTCCACATGTAATAACACATTAAGCATTAAATTTTTATCCACCTACAGCCATTATTACGTTTATGAACAAAACTGTAGAAAATGACCATAAAAGGAACTAAAGGTTGCCTGATTTGATAATTGATAGCTTGGTTTTAGTACCTCTGGGCGAAGCAATCGGTCAATCTCAGTGAATATATCGAGCATGGTGCACCTCCAGTGTTGACTAGTCTCGAGGGATAGAAGTCCCTCTGCATGTACCAAATCATAAGTTCTAGGATATGTTGGAAATGCTTCACACCTGAAAAGTGATATAGGTGGATCATGAAACAAATAAAACACAAAACAAAAAGGGAAATGCATATGTTGCTCAAAAAACCATTATCACTAGCACGTCAAATCTTTTAAAGAGTGGTTAATCAACTTTGAACCAAATCAAATAAATGATGCCGTAACATCAAACTCAAGTTTCAGTAAATCAAACAGATCAGACATCCCTCAGCAGAGTTCGATTCAGTTTTTAGTCTTCTGAATGTCACCGGATGCATACATTTTAAAATATATAAATGTTTCCGTAGTTCACTGCATGTAATTTTGTTTTACTCCAGATGGAAAAGCATGTTACAATGTATATTAAGTTCCTAAAACATAGCAAATATCATAGGGATATATTAAAACAACGCAGCAAAACAATAAAAGAAAAGTTCAGATAGAGAGGAGAATTACCAATCATGTAATACACCTAAATAGCCCCTGTCAAGAATCAAGGGAAGGTAGTTGGGTCCGCTTGTTGGGACTACGTTCATCACCCAGACGGACTTCCCCGCTTCCAGTAATGCAGCATTTAAACCACCATAGCGAGCATTCATGTCCAGCACATTCCTGAGCATGTTATAAGGTGGAGAAGGATCCTCATCACCAGGTCTCTTTGGATGGTCGGAAAATATTAGCGGTGACAGAAGAGACCAATAATTACGAACAGCTGTCTTACAGTTTGCAGTATCCTCATTGACTTCTTCTGAGCGTAGACCTGATAAAATATCAAAAAGATTAGCAAACAAATAATCAGAGTGATAGTCAGAAATTTCTTTCGTCATTGCTTATCGTGATGGAATTGTTACTTCCTAACATAAGCATGCGAAGAACATCAAGTTACCATATAGAGCTAGTTCATTCTGGTTTAAGTTCAACCTAGAAGGCCAGGTTGCCCTCTCCTCAATAGGAACCCACCGGCGGCTATGCATTCCACCTATACAGTTCTGAAGAGGTCGATAATATGGAGATTCAACATCTTGTCCTTTGCTACAGATAGAAGGGCCAGAACCAGGCTTCCTAGACACAAATGATAGATAAAAACAATCAGTTCCACCTATTGCTCTTAGGTAATAGACATTTCCAATGATTCATTAGTCAAAATACACTCATTTTTTAAGAAAATGAATGTAGATCAAGAAAACTTCCTTACCGGGAGTTATAACAACTTTTTTTACTGGTCTTTTTCCACACAACAGTTTCGTCTTGTTGTGACATCAATTCCCAGCAGAGATTCTCGGTAAAATCATGAACAAAGTTCCAACTTTTCTGCTTCTCTTTGTTACGAAGAGAACTCTGAATATTGGTAAGAGGTGAAGTCCACACAAAGTATCCACCAGGCTTTAGGACTCTATCAATTTCAATCAAGAAAATACCATCTGCAGTGCATAATTAGCGTAGAAGTTTAATTACCACCAGCTCAGAGGAGTTGAAATATGTTCACAAACTAAAATTAGCAAAGATAATAGTTACTAAAGGTCTGGCAAATTTGTGCATCTTTCAGCAGAAAAAAGTGAAGTTGACCATATTTTTTATTTATCCTTTTAAATTATCCACAGTTGGTGGGTGTGAACTACCAACAAATGCATCAAAAAGCGGTCAAGATGAACCTGTGGCTAGGAATTTATCACATATTTTCTATTCAATACTCATAAAAATAAAAAATGATTTGAGACCTATGTCTATGTCCAACAGAAATTGCAACTATTAACATAAGAATTATGATAGACCAGAGTGGGGTGAGAGGATGAAAAGATGCCGAAAGAAGCAGCAAATTTTACATGAGCAAAGTTTCAAGCTGTTAACTGATACCTTTTTGATCCCAGTCAACACCGCAGCGTGCACAATGCAACAAATCAAATGAGAGAGATGGATATGGTAATTGTTTCGAATTGAAAGAACCAATCATTGCAGGAAGGCCTCTTTCGAGAGTGAGTTGAACTTGACTGCCTGAGGACTCATAGTTCGCAATGCACATGGTTAAGAGCTGTTTGGAAAAGAGATATGCTCCAAAGCTACCATAACCACATCCTATATCCAAGATGGTTCTGACCTGTAACATTAGCCTTATATTCAGAGCATGCTGGGGCGCTAGCCATATTGCCAAAATCACAATATGCAAGCCGAGAGGTGGCAATTAAATGGATCACAAGCAATTTTCTCATACTCTCAAGTAAGAAATGGTAACTTCAAAAAGTACGTCAACCTCCAAGCTAAAATGATATAACCTTACTAGAATAAAATTAGATGAAGTAAAATGGAACAGTACAAGCTCAAAATGTATGTTCCGGGAAAATTCCTCTTACCCCAGCTTGTATAAAGTTAGATTCGTTTCTCAATCCAATCATCTCAGCAATCTGATGGGAATAGTCTTCGACACCATCAAACATGAGTGATGCTGAACGGAACGAAATCTGCTCTTCCTCCAACATCATCATCCTGCAATTGCATAAATCAAGGAGTTGAAGAAAAACGTTTGTAAGAAGAAAAAAAAATGGGGAAGGGAAGGGGGAATAATGGCAGTTAGATTTGGAAGTTAAAACACTCATTCACCTCTTGGTTAAACTGCCAGAGGAAAACACCTCTTGACCAGTAATTCTAACATTTGCAACCCAAATTACATCTCTCCCAGTTGGCCACCTAAGAGGGATTTTATAGTTCAGAGGTGGAAGAACTAAACAACTTTGCCTCGACCCTTGTCCACATTGTCGATCATACTCATTACCGTCAGAATAACCCAAAGCAAGATTGTCAGAAATGTTAAAGCAGGGAATATAGTTCTCCCACTCCTCGGGACAGAATTCTATTTCTTTCATCCTTGAAGGACCAAGAGAAAGCTCCCCTATATCCGACAAATCTGAAACAAGCTGCTCTTGAAGTCGCATATAACCATGAAATATATGACCTCTAGATGATGTTGAAATGGAGAGTGTCCACAAAAACGATCCAGTGAGAGCAAGGATCACAATCACAACTAAACTTGACTTCAAAAACAGCATTGTCAACTTATGCCGGCTTCTTGGGGTCCCAACGGTGAAGGAATCAGATGCAAAACCATTCTCAGTGGCACCATATTTGGAAGCAGGATTATCTGGAAAAAGCAACCAAAAAGGAAACCTGAGGGATAAATGACTCTGATCAGAAGAATGATTTCTACCCAAATCTTCCTTCTCTGTTTTAGCTTTCACTTGGGAGTCCCAAAGATCATTGCTGTTACCTGAGATCCGAATTCCAGATACACCTCGATGCAAAGGCCGGAACATTATTCTAACCTGAAATCCCCAACAGTTAGCCAACTACCAAGTAACAAGTCAGTCAAGTTGTTAAAGTTCAAACCATCCCAAAAAAATCCCACTGAAAATCTGAAATCACTCTCTAAAACAAGCTATTCATCTCAAAAACGTTAAATCTTAAACTTAATAAAGAAACTCCACACTGAGATAAGATCAAAATGAGATCTTTTTTGCCCAATTTTTAGATTAAACTCTTAGAAAAGCAAATTTTAAACAGTGAAAGGTGTCAAATAAGAAGAAGAAGTGCCTGTTTTAAATGGTTCTAAGACTGAAACAGCAAAAAGGGAAATTTAAGATTCGAAGGAAACAAAAGGAAAGTAAAGTAGATACATTATTTCGATACAATAAACTTTGAGTGAGTTTCAGCCACCTGAAAGTAACAAAGGGTAAAGCTCATTTTGCATTCAAAATCAATTAGTTCCCATTACAATTCACTTCTCCTAGCCACCCGATACTAAAATCTAATGAAAACCCAGATTAAAACAAGCGAAACCCATTTTGGATCAATCATTTGAAATTTAAAAACAATTACAAAACACAACAGAAGATTTTTTTTTTTTTTAAATACCTTTTTGTTTGTAGGAACAGAGCTGGAAATGGAAAGATAGAGAGCAAAATCAGCCTTAAAAATCAGAGAAATTTCATCAAATGGGGACTGAAGAACAATACTTTTTCTTTGTGTTTAAAACTTCAGAAAACTCTTTTTCTTCTGCTTGCCGTCTTGTTAATGGCGATTTTTTGAAATCGACCCAATCACGAACAGAGCTCGTGAAAAAAGCTGAAAAATTAAACTCCTTTTATATAATCATTCAGAAAGACCAAAAAAAAAAAAAAGATGGTGTGAATTAAATACATGCAAAGATAATTAATAAATGAAGATAAACAATTTTTAAGAAAAAATTTAAACTCTTCTCCAAGCTTTTATTTTCAGATGGTGTACTTCTCTACAACTAAACATGCCAAAAGCGCCACCATTGCAGGTCAAGCCAGCCAAACTGCAGATGTTAATTATTTTATTTTACTGCTAACTATTATTATGTTGATCAAATCACAAATCACATTAATTTTTTTTTAATTTAATTATTTAGGAATTTACAAGGTAGAAAATATTAACTACAGTGAGGTGGAAAAGAAAATAGAAGTAATGAACCTAGATTACTATGAAAGCAAGTCACTCATCCGACTATTTTGTAGTAAAACTTGTTTCACTATTAAGCTTAGAACATTTCGATAACAGTAGTAAATGAAAAAAAAAAAATCATCTTTAAAATTTCTCTTTTATCTTTTTTAAAATATTAATATTCGAATCTAAATTTATTAAATAAAATCACGTAAAAGTTGTTACGTAAATCGATCGGATTAATCTATTATTTACTATATAGTAAGTTTTGAGATCCTAATTTCAAATATTCAAACTAGTCTTACCTATAAATTGGATCAACTCAAAATTTTTAAAATTTTTTTATCTAAATCTAGGTGGAATTAGATATGATCCATTTCGAAAATCCATTTTATTTATTATTATATTATTAAAATATTATTATATATTAAAATTTATTTTTTTAAATTATTTTTATAATTAAATAATAATTCAAATTCAACGTTATGAATATACAAAAAAAAAATTTGTTTAAAACTTAATTAGTACTAAATGTGCAAATCAAAAAGATAATTTAATACTTAAATAAGTTTAATCCAAACTTAAAAAAAAAAAATTCAAAATGATCGAATTTAAATTTATTGGGAATGCTTCTCAACATTGTTTATGTGTAAACAATGGATCCTAAATTGTTATAAACCCTTATTCACACTTACATATAATATTTTTCACGTCTCTAAACAATCCACGCACTGCAGAATCCATCAGAGCTGCGGTGGCTGGCTATACTGCTTTATTTATTGTCAAACAAACTCACCGCATGATCCAAACGCCCAAACCAAACTTTCCATTTTCTGCACGGCATTTTCTCAAACAATATTCGAACATTAATTTCGTCAACAAACTCTTTAACTTCTATAAAATATTTATGTCTTATATATATTTAACTATAATTATATAAATTTGATTATAAGTTAGATTATGATTCAAAAACTTTTAAGTCTCATACAAATTGGTTGCCCAAATTATAATTTAAAAAAATATTAAAATATTATTTTATAATAATATTTATATTTTATAATTAAATTTAAATAATTTTTTATTAAATTAATAATGATTTAAATTAACACAACCTGAATCATTAAATTAAGTGTATTTATATTTAATATATTTTTATATTCGATAATCACTCAAATCCGATAAGCAAAGCAAAAGCTTCCCCCCCCCCCCCCCATCAGCCAGTACTGATCATATTAAGCTTTTGTGGGTCAAGGTAATTTAGTTTTTATAAAGAAAATAAAAGAAACGAAATCGTGTGAGCCCCTCATTGACAGACAGGGAATGAAGGAAGAAAAGGATGATTGCTTTGCAGATTGAATCAGAAAGGGAAAGGAAAAAAGGGATCTCTTCGCATTTAGAGAAATAGTTCGGTTTCAGTTTTTTATGATATAAATTAGTTAAAAAGTATTTTAGATTAGAAAATAATTTTTAAAAAATAATTATGATCATGGGCAAACAAAAAGGTTACATTACATGTAATACTGACAAAAGTTAAGAAAGCACACAATTTTTTTAAAAATTAATATTACAATGAATATTATTTTTAAAAAATAATATTTTATAATACAAAACAATTAAAATTAAATTTTAATATTTTATTATATTTTGAACACGAATTTGAACTGTCAAGTTAAGTCAAAGCAAATTCGGATCTGGATTTAAATTTTAAATTTTTTTTGGGTTATAACTTGACTTAGCTTATGAACAAATCTACTCAATATAATCTAATCACCAAATAATCTTTTTTAATAAATTTAAATAATTTTTTAATACAATAATATGAATTTTATAAAATCATGTTTTAAGTATAATTATCATAATCATATTGATATTAGTTGTATAGGCCAATAAATTCCAATTTAAGGTAAAATAAAATGGTACAAATATAGTACCGTTTCAAAATTTAAACAAGCCCAAAATGACTTGTGCCAGTCAATATTGGTTGATACGCATGCTCATTGACCTTTATTAATTAGTATAAGATTTTAATTTTTTTTATATATTTTAAAGTTTCACTTATTTGATTTTTTAAAAGTAATTCCTAAATTTTTTTGTCTTGATCATTTTTACTTTTTTATAATTATATTTAAAAATAAATTTATTATTTAAATTGGACTATTGAATCTAATCAATAATAATTTATAGTGTTTTTAAACATTTTTGTACTCATTATTGTTTTAGATATTAAATGCCTATAATTTTAAAATTTATATTTGCATAAAATATATATAAATATATAATAGAGGTATATTTACATGTCTATATAATATATATCTAGTAATTTGAAAATATGCTATAAATATATATATATGGAAAAAAATTTATTTGAAAAAATACAGTAAATTCAAAACAGTATGCTGAAACATTTATATCAATATATATTAATATCAAAATAAAAATAATACATCTACTAATACGATACTCATTACTTTGATTTTAAGAGCACCCTTTAAAATTTGGTTAATGTACTTTATATAATAATAATATTAATATCCGATACTTGTATAATAATTTTAAAGAATGTACTTAGTATATTAATTAGAACAATTATCATAATATGTACATCTTCCTTAAGCGTAATGCTAAATCTTTTGTCTTATTAAAAAATCTTCATCAATTTTACGATTTAAAAATAATTTTGTTTAAAAATTTATAAATGTGTGTTCTTAAAAATATATTTATATAAATTTAAATATTTATATATTTTTTTGGGTAAATATGAGTGTAACCTTAACGTGAAATGAATAGTAAAAGACCAAAAATTGTAGGACTCAGTAAAAGACACCAGCAAATGTCTCACGCAAATTCGGTGATCTTAGCCGTTGTTTGTCAGTGCATTAATTGACGGCGTCAAAACACGGAAATTGGAAATTTCGAAACTCCGAAGAGATTGTGTAAATAATTTTTGTATTTATGTTATTAATTATATTTAAAAATTATATATTTATATAAATTTTAATATTTTTAATAGTTATATTACATAAATTTCAATTGTATATTTATTTTATATTTATATAATTTTTTTCATTTTAGATCTTATTTTTATATTTTTTAATTATTTTTATATTAGATGTATATAATACAATTATATCATATTTAGAATTATTAAATTTAGATTGACCGCCAACTTA
This sequence comes from Adansonia grandidieri, assembly GCA_038382065.1. NCBI lineage: Eukaryota > Viridiplantae > Streptophyta > Magnoliopsida > Malvales > Malvaceae > Adansonia > Adansonia grandidieri. The sequence continues at coordinate 257,504 of JBBYHK010000018.1, read as the reverse complement.
TTCTGAATTAATGCGTGTTTTTTTATGTGCCCCCTAGTTTTGGAGAAACAGCAGCAAAATTGGGTGTTTCGTGTAAAGCTGTTTAACGGTTGAGTAGTTCATTCGATTAAACCCGAGTTAAATTTAAATTTTAATATCTATAATACAAGTCGGTTCAACTAAGTCTATATCACTGTATATTACTTAAATATTTTTATTTAAATTTAATTATAAAAATATATAAATACATATATAAAAATAATTTTTTAAATATTTTATTATATTTTAAATAATATTTCGAGCTACTAAACCAAATTAAATTTAAACCTAGATTTAAATTCAAATATTTTTAAAATTATAACCCGACTTAACTCATAAGTAAATTTAGCTTTGGGCCTTCATGTCAACGAATTAGATATTCTCATTTTTTTTTCATTAGTAATGTACACTAATCTTTTTTTTTCATTAGTAATTGAGCGCGTTAACATTTTTGTTTTATTATTAAATTTATAAAAGTTTAATATTATTTTAAAATTTTAGCATGGTAAAAATTGTTTTTTATTATACATTTAAATGAAGTACAAATAGATTTTTTTTTTCTTTATATTTTTTGTAAAAATTATTAAAGATATAGAATCCTTAAATTTTGGTAAAAAAATATAGTTATAATTTATTTCTTTGATTTGAAAGAAAATTGCCCTCTTATCCTCTCATTATCTTGAAATTTAATAAACAATAAACTTACCTTTCTAGAAAAATAATTATATTAATTACTAAATTAATTATTGCTAAATATAAGGAGTCAAATTTTGACTTATTATACTACAAGAAAAGAACATTACCCTTCAAAATTATCAATAGTATCCTATCAAATCGCTTATGTTCGGACTCGATATATATAATATTTATATATTTTATTACATTATAATCATAATTAATTTATTATGTATTTATATAAATTTTAATTTATATTTATATTTAAAAAAATTTTAAAAATTATATATTTATATCTAATTTATATTATTTTATATTATATTTTATTTTATATCACATATTTTTATATCAAATCAACTTGTTAATTAATTAGAACATATGAATGATTGAAATCGAATTCCCATTATCATTTAGAGGTTGATATGTTTTTATCAGACGTCAAATTTCCACTTTACGTTTCATCACATGGCTGCTGCTGGCTGTTCCTATTACAAAAATGTGGGCGATAAATGATTGAATGTTGGACACTTATCTTATTGCACTATATAGTTTTATTTTTTAATATTTTTTATTAATATATTTATTTATAAATTAATTATCATTTTATATAAAACTCAATTTTAAAATCCGCATCAAACCAAACATATATTTAATTTTTTATTGAATTCGATTTGATAATAAAAAAAAGTAAAATATATATATGTATATAGAATTTCAACGTGAAACAAGTAACAAATCAGAATTAAAATGACATTAAAAATGTAATTAATTAAAGATTAATGGACATACATGGATGTAATAGGGAAGGTGAAATTTATTTTTTTAATGAATTTTTTAAAAAATTTAAATTTGTCAATATACTAATTTTATAGAATAAAGTTAATTTTTTATATTATTTAGATTATAATTAGTTTCAAAAGTTGAGTTGAATCATAAATTGGCTCTACCAGTGTTCGTACAAATAATGTCTTACCTTAAAATATTCTAAAATGCTCACGTAAATGGAATTTTTCCGATTGCATGACATTCGAATTTGCCGGTCCTAAGCTTATAAAAGCTGCCATTGGTGGGTCTTGCTTTGCTTCTCTGCCTGCATTTTCGTTTTTGTTAAACTTGCAGTGGAAAAACTTTTTATAGGGGTTAATAGCAGAAAGGTACTCATATTATATATTTTTTAATTAAATATTTTGAAAAAATAGTTTAAATAGTTACTTATATTATAATTAAATATTAATATGATATTTTAAAATTAAATTTAAATGTGATACGTTATATTTTTAAAATAATGACATAATATTTTTGTTATATGTTATAATCTATATTAAATGCGACGTCATCATTTATTTAACAGAGTTAGTGCGAAGTATTTATTTACTTGATAAAATCATAGTAAAAGTATTTGCATCAAAATTTTCTTCAATTACTTAACTGAGAAAAGTGATATAATAC
>JBBYHK010000018.1:245218-255262 GCA_038382065.1 Adansonia grandidieri | reverse complement strand
ATATATAAAAAATTTGTTAAAATTAATATAGTAGCTTATTAACATTAATTAGTACTTCCTATTTTTCAATTACTAATATCTATTTACTAATAATAGTAATGAGTTAATAGTATACTACAAATATATAATCATCTTAATAGTTTAATATGAGATTTAAATTATGAAACCCATTTTACTACTAATTAATAAAATTGAACTTATACTTTAATTAGTTTATAAAATGATGATATATTATTCTTATATTTATATTATATAACATTTAAGTAATTATTTATGAATTATAATTATAATATATTAAAAATTATATGAACAAATCATGTTGGTTATATTTAACTTTTATCTTAACAATTATATTATTACTAATAACTAAAGTAAAATAGATATTCATTAAATGCTTAAAGTAGTTTTTATACATTAAATAAGTTTTTTAATTAAAAGTTTAAAATAATATCTATACATTATAAATATTATATAATTATATTAAAAATTAGCCTGTTTTATATATAAATTTGTTAATTTAAACTGTTTACCCGTTTATGACATGATAAATGTGTTAACAGATACGATGGACACAATTATACATTTATAACACGATTAATTAAATGTGTCTTAATCATGTAAACGGATAGATATGACACGATTACACGTTTACTATACGATTAATTAATCATACCTTAAACGTGTCTTAGACGTGTCATGCGTGTTTTACACGTTTGTAATACAAAATTTTCATGTTATAAATGTGTCAACATGATTATATAACGAAACACAATTATATAAAATTTATGTACAATTAAAATATATCGTACGCGTATTATATTTTTGTATCGTATAAAATATTTTCGAGTCTAATAAATCTTGCTTAACGGAATCCATTTTATTTTGCGACATTATCAATAATTTACGGACTCTAGTAACTCGGTCTTCTTTTCATCGCTTCCATGATTGACTTCCCTTGTTGGAGTAGTTGATCCATCAGATCGCGTGGAGCCAAGCCAGACTTTGTTGTCAGGGTGGGTGGCGGTAGGTGTGGTGAAGACTGAAGAGGATCGGGCGACTCTGCGGCCGCGGTTTCTCTTGGATTAGGCGCCAAAATATTTTATATGATTAATGGTGTAAATGCTGGAAAAAAATTTCCGACCTGCCGGATTCGAACCAGCGACCTAAGGATGTCTAACGGAATTTAAACCACTACAGTCCTCCGCTCTACCAACTGAGCTAAGGTCGGTCTTAGTCTTGGTTTTTATAGTATTCATTATCACTAATTCATCTGTTCTGGTAAACTTAATCACCATTTAAACTCTAAGCTTGTTCTTTTAAAGATGATTATATAAATTAACTTTGGATGCGTAAATGATTAGTATATGATTCTAACTTCATAATGAATTTTTATTAAAAAAAACAAAATTCAATTCTTTAATAAAAAATGCATTTTACTAAATCATAATTAGATCAAATGTTCAAATGCTGGTAACATTAGTAATGAATCCCTTTGATAGCCCAATGACAAAAATTAGTAATGTTCACCGTACCATTTTTTCACCGTTAAGGTTCAGTGAAATTGCACAGAAATTGTTTGAACCGAGTACGTAAAAATATATGCATAAAAGATGGTGCCAAAGATTTAATGCAATTCTTTTTACCTCTTTATCTTAACAAGGGGACATCGTATGCAAACATTTTTGTGTAAAGAGGTATTCCACCAACGAACTACACCTATCCCATGATTAACACTCTCGAGATTTACAGCATTTTTGAAGTATAATTCTCAATCCAAGACGAGTCAAATTCAATTGCAATATAATTGCTGCTTGTTTGACTGCATTAGACATGGTAGGTCCGAAGCCCCCCCCACCATCTAACACTGCATTTTTCACTTCAATGCAACCTTCAAAAAGCATCACCAAAACTCAATCAAATGCAATTCATTTCTGCAATTTTAATGATCTGCCGTATGCTTCCCAAAGATTCGACTACAATGTAACAAACATACAGGTGACTCGGAAAAAGAAAATGATTTGATTGACCCCTCGAGTTCGGATCAATGGTATGGTAGAGAAAGATGAAATGAAGAAAAAAAATAATTTCATCATAATTGGAACTGTCAAAGGAATTTTTCTTGTTTTCTATACTGCACAGCTAGTAACACTTGCTTTATTCTGTAAAATCATCTTCACAATCTTAATCATGCGGTTGTATAGTTATAATGAGACGTAGACATGAAAATTTTAAATCTATAACTATACTTCTCACTCGCAACGGTGCCTCGATCAAGTAATTACAAGGTCCTATGCATGCCTTACGGCTCCATAGGAGTTTGTCGTTGGTCCCATCAAGATTTCATTTTCCCTTTCTTCTAACATCTTTCTGACCGATTTCTTCTTTCTGTTCAAAATATATAGTATCCCCCTTCCATGGTGGAGCTTTATGATGATTGGTTTAACATGCACAAAAATGAATTTGAATACCGAGACTTTAAAACTTTGGGTTTATCGAGAAATTGTTTCTCAGAATGCTTGCCTCTTAAAGAAAGGCTTCTGACAGATAAGGAGTCTCTCGTCACTGTTACTTTCGATTTCTACAACTCTGGCATCCCACTTCAACCGTGCTGTTAGAGCCCGAGCTGATTCAATGAGAGGAACTGTGTCACGGATTATTACCCAACCCTGCAACCAGCAATCAAATGTTTCACATATTATAGAACATAGCAGTAGACGACAAAGCCATCAGAACTGTTTGAAAGGTCTTGGCATTTGATAGAATTGGTTTCTGATTTAGGATTTTTAAATAATTAATTTACTCTGGAACACTCTTCGGGTTACACAGTAATCAAGCATTTTCTTAACTCTACTTTCTAGGGTTATCTGAAAAAAAACTTACAAGATTAGCATACTACTCAGTGGCATATAAGTCAGAAACATATACAAAGCTGTTCGCATGGCATAACCAACTAAACAGCAGCACATGATAGAGAAGTAATATGACACTGTCGAACGTTTTGACTATGACACAATACTATTTTGAGTGCTACTGATAGAAGCTTCTCATTGGTCAAGTGATCTCTTAATTCCAATAAAAATCTAAACCAGCTATCTATCTAACCATTGTCACAGATACAGTTCTTACAGACATTCAAATCTACAAGCGAAAAGTTACATTAAAGCCCACGAATAATAATATAGCAAAGAAAGTCATCAAATCAACTAAACTTAGGGAGTACTAACGGAATGAAAAAGTGCTTGCTTCTCTCCTCTTTTGCCGTGTATGCTTGTGTGATTTTCAGTTACTTAAAATTGCAAGAAAGTGTTTGGCGTGTAAATAACATCTCAAGTATTAGATTTATTATATCCACCGACTGCCATTATTATGTCATTTCACGAATAGAGAAACCTTAGAAGTTGACCATAAAATAGCTAGAAGTGGCCTGATTTGTTAATTGATAGCTTGGTTTTATTACCTCAGGACGAAGCAACCGGTCCATCTCAGTGAATAGATAAAGCATGGTGCACCTCCAATGTTGGCTAGTCAAAAGGGATAGAAGTCCTTCTGCATGAACCATATCATAAGCTCTAGGATATGTTGGAAATGCTTCACACCTGAAAGTGATACAGATGGATCATAAGACAAATAAAATACGAAATGCAAAAGGTATGCATTGCTCGAAAAAGTATAAATATGACAACTCTAAAAGCAAGAATAGTTAATCAACGGAGAATATAATCAAGTAATATGACGTCCTAACTTCAAATTCAAGTTTCAACGAACACAACCCAACCATAAACAGAATAAACATCCTCCTGCACAGTTGCTTCATTTTAAGTCTTACTAGTGTCGCAGGATGCATACATTTTGGTATATATAAATGCTTTCTTATTTCACTGCTTGTACTTTTATTTTACTCCGGTAGGAAAAGCATATTACTGAAGCAGGTAAAGTCGCTGAAAATTATTAATTGGCAACATAGGAATTACTGGAAGGATACATTAAGACAACATGGCAAAACAATAAAAGAAAAAAAAAAGTTCAGCTAGCGAAGAGAATCACCAATCATGTAATACACCAACATAGCCCCGGTCAAGAATCAGGGGAAGGTAGTTGGGTCCACTAGTTGGGACTACATTCATAACCCAGACAGACTTCCCTGCTTCCAGTAATGCAGCATTTAAACCACCATAGCGAGCATTCATGTCTAGCACGTTTCTGAGCATGTTATAAGGTGGAGTAGGATCCTCGTCACCAGGTCTCTTTGGATGATCCGAGAATATTAGGGGTGACAGAAGAGACCAATAATTACGAACAGCTGTTTTATAGTTTGCAGTATCCTCATTGAGTTCTTCAGAGTGTAGTCCTGCTAAAATATCAAAATGATTAGGAAATAGAAAAGTGATGGTTAGAAATTTCTTATACCATCGCTTATCATGATGGAATTGTTACTTTTAACGAATGTACACAAGAACATCAAATTACCATATAGAGCTAGTTCATTCTTGTTCAAGTTAGACCTAGAAGGCCAGGTTGCCCTTTCCTCAATAGGAAGCCATCTGTGGCTATGCGTACCACCAATGCAGTTCTGAAGAGGCCGATAATAGGGAGATTCAACATCTTGTCCTTTGCTACAGATAGAAGGACCAGAACCAGGCTTCCTGGACACAAATGATTATGTAAATGAAGATTTCCAATAATTCAAATGGTCAAAATACAACCATTTTTCGAGAAAACGAATGTAAATCAAGAGAATTGCCTCACCTGGAGTTGTAACAACTTTTTTTACTGGTCTTTTTCCACACAACAGTTTCATCTTGTTGTGACATCAACTCCCAGCAGAGATTTTCCGCAAAATCACGAACAAAGTTCCACCTTTTCTGCTTCTCTTTGTCACGAAGAAAACTTTGAACATTGGTAAGAGGTGAAGTCCACACAAAGTACCCACCAGGCTTTAGAACTCTATCAACTTCAATCAAGAAAATACCATCTGTAGCACACATTTAGCATAAAAGTTTAATTACCAAAAGCTCAAACACAAAAATCCTGGCACAAGTCACATAGAGGAGTCAAAATACGGTCACAGATTAAAATTAGCAAATAGAAGAGTTAGTAAAGGTGTGGCAAATTTGTAGAACTTTCAACAGAAAAAAGTTGACCATGGTTTTTATTTATTCTGTTAAATTATCCATCGATTGGAAGGTGTGAACTGCCAACAAATGCATCAAAAAGCAGTCGAAACTAATCTTTGGCTAGGAATTATCATATACAGAACATTTAGCAAATTTTTGTTCAGTCCAATAAAAATTTTTAAAAAAATTAAGACCCATGTCTATGTCCCAACAGAAATTGCCTCTATTAACATAAGAAATTATAACATAACAGAACATTTAGCAAATTTTTGTTCAGTCCAATAAAAATTTTTTAAAAAATTAAGACCTATGTCTATGTCCCAACAGAAATTGCCTCTATTAACATAAGAAATTATAACATAACGGGGGAGGGGGGAGATGAAAAGATGGGGAAAGAAGCAGCAAATTTTATACGAGCAAAGTTTACACTGTTAACTGATACCTTTTTTATCCCAGTCAACACCACAGCGTGCACAATGCAGCATATCAAATGAAAGAGATGGATATGGCAATTGTTTTGAATTGAAGGAACCAATCATCGCAGGAAGGCCCCTTTCCAGAGTGAGTTGGACTTGACTGCCCGAGGACTCATAGTTTGCAATGCACATGGTTATAAGCTGTTTGGAAAAGAGATGTGCTCCAAAGCTACCATAACCACATCCTATATCCAAGATGGTTCTAACCTGCAACAGCAGCCTTAAATTCAGACCATGCAGAGGCACTAGAAACACTAACTTTTATTGATAATGCAAAAGAAACTAATGGAATGACGGCACTGTGAAATACTAGTCTTCTTCATAGTAGCTATTAAGAAGGCTTTAAGCTATTCAGCCCGTGCTGCCAACATTGCAATGTGCAAACAAAGGGTGGCATTTAAATGTATAATTAACAATTTGATCATGCTTGGACCAGAAAAAAAAAAAAAAAAAAAGAAAACAATATGCTCATACCGTCAGGTAAGAAAAGAAGTAATAATTTTAAAAAATATGCCAACCGTGAATTTAAACAGATTTAACCTTACTAGAATAAAAAAAAAATTGAACATGGTCACTAAAAGCTCAACATGTATGTTCCAAGAAAAATTCCCACATACCCCAGCTTGTATAAAGTTAGATTCATTTCTCAGTCCAATCATTTCAGCAATCTGATGGGAATAGTCTTCCACACCATCAAACATGAGCGGTGCTGAACGGAAAGAAATCTGCTCTTCCTCCAGCATCATCATCCTGTAATTGGATAAATCAAAGAGTTGAAGAAATACTTTTCTAAGAAATAAAATGGGAAGGGGAGATGGAGGGTGAGATGAAGGCAATTAAATAAGAAAGCTGACTGACGAGAGAAACTTCCATTCACCTCTTGGTTAAACTGCCAGAGGTAAATACCTCTTGACCAGTAATTTTGACATTTGCGACCCAAATGACATCTCTCCCAGTTGGCCACCTAAGAGGAATTTTATAGTTCACAGGTGGAAGAACTAGACAACTTTGCTTTGAGCCTTGTCCGCATAGTCGGTCATACTCATTACCATCAGAATAACCCAAAGCAAGATTCTCCGAAACATTAAAGCAAGGTATATGATTCTCAGACTCCTCAGGACAGAATTCAATTTCTTTCATCCTTGAAGGACCAAGAGAAAGCTCCCCTATATCCCACAAATCCGAAACAAGTTGCTCTTGAAGTCGCCTATAACTGTGAAATATATGACCTCTAGAAGATGTTGAAATGGAAAGTGTCCACCAAAATGAACCGGTGAGAGCAAGAATCACAATCACAACTAGACTTAACTTCAAAAATAGCATTGTTAACTTATGCCGGCTTCTCGGAGTCCCAGCACTGAAGGGATCAGATGCAAAAACATTCTCAGTGACACCATATTTGGAAGGAGAATTATCTTTAAAAAATAACCCAAAAGGAAACCTAAGGGACAAATAGCTCTGATCGGGAGGACGATTTCTATCCAAATCGTCCTTTTCCGGTTTATTTTTCACTTGGGAGTCCCAAAAATCATTGCTGTTGCCTGAGAACCGTATACCAGATACACCTCGATGCAGAGGCCGAGGCATTTTTCAGACCTGAAATCCCAACAGTTAGCCAGCTGGGAAAATATATATATATATATATATATATGCTAACATCCAATAAATAAATAACTCGGTGAAGTTGTTAAAGTCGAAACATGTGTGTGTGTGTGTGTGTGTGTGTGTGTGTGTGTATTCTACTCGAATCACTCTCTGAAACAAGCTAAGCCAATAATATTCCTTTCAAAAATGTTTAAATCTTAATAAGGACAACCATGAAATGGTGTAACTTAAGCAAAGAAAATCTGCACTGAAAGAAAATCAAATTGAGATCTTTTCCCAATTTTAAGATACTAGATCCATAAAGCCTGCTGAAAATGAAGCTCTTAGAAAAAGAAATTTATAAAGAGTGAAAGGAAGAAGAAGAAGAAGAAGAAGTGGCTTTTTTTGAACGATTCTAAGACTGAAACAACAAAAGGGAAACTTAAGATTCGAAGGGACAAAAGGAAAGTAAAGTAGATACATTTCCATACAACAAACTTTCAGTGAGTTGTGCCAGCTGACAGTAATAAAGGGTAAACTCATTTGCATTCAAAAATCACTTCTTTCCCATTTAAATTCACTTTTTTTTGCTACCCAATACGGGAATACAATGAAAACCCAGATTAAAATGAGCAAAACCCATTTTGGATCAATCATGTGAAAACCTAAATGATATCAAATCTAATAAATGTAGAAACAGTTTGGAAAACACGCAATAAGAAGGAAAAAAAAAAAAACAAAAACAAAAACAAACAGTACCTTGTTTGGAGGAAGAGAGCTGCAAAATGGAAAGATAGCGCAAAACCAGCCTTAAAAGAAGCGAAATTTCATCAAATGAGGATATAAGAAGAAATTTCCTTTAGTTTAAACTACAGAAAACTCTTTCTTTGTTCTTTGTTGTCTTGTTTATTGCGAACTTCCTTTGATACTGTAAGATTATAGGCGATTTTTGTATCGATCCAATCACGACAGAACCCGTGAACAAGCTGGAAAAAAAAAAAACTAATATCTTTTCATATAATCGTAATTCATCGTCTTAATAATCATTCAAAGCTATTTATAAATGATAGACAACATCTTCTTTTCTTTTTTTTTTTTAATTTTTAAAATCTCTTCCAAGATTTTATCTTCAGACACCGTTTCTATACTGATAAACGCGCTAAAGCGCCGAACTGTAAATTTCAATTATTTTATTTTACTACTATATTTAATCAGATCTCAAATCACATTAATATTTTATTTAATTAATGAAGACTTTAGAGAGAGGAATGGAATCGAAAATATATATATATATATATTATTGAAAAGAAAGTTCCCTACTCGCCCAACTATTTTGCAGTAAATCTTGTTTCAATAATCAATTTAGAAGTTGGAATATTTCAATAACAGTGAAAAAAATTGGGATCAATCTTTGGAATTTACATTTGTTTAATTTTATTTAATTGAAAAAAAAATTGAACCTAAAATAATTGGATTTTTTTATTCAATATGAATCAGAACCGATCGAACTCAAACTCTTAAACCGACAGTTGACTTGTGATTTTAGTATGAATGTAGATCTGGGAAAGAACATTGACAGCGTAAACCTAAATTTCTAAGACTGTTTGGTTTTATTGAAAAACATCATATTTTACTTGTGCCGGAAATGCAGCACTCTGACAATCCCTTGCTATTTAGTATTTTTTTATTTTCATGGCTCAAATATATATATATATATATATATATATATATATATATATCAGCATTCAAGCATTCACTTATTATCAAGCTAACAGACCGGCGTAGTCGAAAATCCAAATGAAATGAACCCCAACTACTCTAATTTCAATTTTTTTGGACGGCATTTTCCCAGCTATATTCAACATTAATTTCATTTCATTTTCATGTCAGTTTCAAAGAAGAAAAAAATGCCAAATTTGGAGGACGAAGTTATAAGCTTCAAGTTTTTGTTTTTTTTTTACCATTGGACTTTATAGAGATTTCAAAAGGCCATGAAATCTTTAAGACAGATTTTTCAAAAGGTAAAATTAGTGAGGGTAATCATTTCCTGGGGCCAAGAGTCAGCTCCTTCTTACGCATCTCTTTTGCCTTTCGACAGGGTTCCAAGTTGCAAAAAAGACAACCCCACCAGCAACCACTGATTATTTTAAGTTTTCTTCTGTTTTTTTTTTTTTTTTTAAGGTAAATAATTTCTAAAATAAGAAAGAAAATAAAGGAAATCGTGTGAGCCCTCTTTGACAAACACGGATACTCCTTAAATTCGTAGAAGTAGTTCTGTTTAATTATCATAATTCTATGTGAAGACCTTTTTATCTTCTTTTTAAATTTATTTGAAGCAATGAGGTAGGGTTAATGATTATTGTTTTAATAATGATATTGACAATTTCACATAACGAAAATCTTTCGATGAAAGATAATGTTAGAAATTAGGTGCTAAAATTCATTTTTCAAAAGTTCATATTTAAAATATATATATAATTTACATTTTTTTCTTAAATTTATTAATTTAATGAAGATAATACATTAAATATAACGTTTTTAATATGATACTTTGCGTTTATAAATAAAAACTCATCCTAATTCTATATATCACATTATTTTCGTAGATTATTATCAGGTATATCAATAATAAAATTTATTAATTTTATAAGTGTGATTAAAAAAGATTACTATATATTTAAAAAAATTAAAAATAAACAAATATTGCATATGACATATCTTTTAATTCTACTCGTGAAGTTAAAAAATTCAACCGTAAGTATACTAAATAATTATCCTTATCTTCATTCACTGAATTGAAAATTATCATTAAATCATTATTAATTTACTACATATAATGTAATAATATTTATATAAAAATATATTAACAA
>JBBYHK010000018.1:179393-219593 GCA_038382065.1 Adansonia grandidieri | reverse complement strand
AGGGTTCAATTTGTTACCAAATACCGAGCAACCATTGCCCTTCTGGGACTTGCAGTCCGTGCATTCTCTGCAATTGGGAAGAAACACTGGCACCACCATGTCTCCTTCCTGCACTTCTTCCACTTGCTCCCCTACACTCTCAACAACACTTGAAACCCACCAAAAAGAAGAGAGTTATAATCGTATTCTTAACATAAAAGAAGTAGAAATGATTTAACCAAAGAGCATGTAGGGTGTAGTTGAATTACCCGATAGCTTCATGCCCAAAGATTCCGGGAAAAAACGCAATTGGCCCCTAGAGGAAAACACTCTGATAATCATTTTTGTCTAGCAATATATAGAGAAAGATGAAAGTTCTATATAAAATTAGAGATGGGAATTACACTGGACATTTTCCAGAAGGTAATATCGGTATGGCAAAGAGAAGTGCAAAGAATCTTGATCCTGACCTCCCAAGCTTTTGGTGGCTCCACCTCAATTTCCTCAATCACGAGTGCTTCTCCTGGATTTCTGCAAACTGCTGCTGCTTATATCAAGAAACATGAAAATGGAATCAGCAGACAGGCAAAAGAAAAACAGAGAATCCAGGTTATAAAAAGAGACCAAAGAAGCAAAATGTTCAAAGAAGAATTAGCAAAAGGACCTTTGCATCTTATAGCTTTTCCTGCCGTTTCTGAGCCGTTTTGATATTTTTCCATAGCTTCTTCTTCAACCCAGATCAAGACAAAGGGGCAGTTTTCTTGTCTTATAACTGCTCTTCTACTCCTTTGATTCGATTTCTCTGTATAGTGTTTACCGGATTTGTAATAAACTAAATGTAAGAAACTGACCATTTTTGTGGCTTACGCCATTTTGTTCCATTTCAGCAAATTTCACTAAGAAATGAGAATCTCTTGATGATGATGATAATAATAATAATAATTATTATTATTATTATTTCCAGGTTATTGGTTGGCCAATTGTTGTCTTATCCAATTGATACTATTAACATCACTAAATGATCCACTTAAACTAATGGCAAAGATTTTTCCCTAGTTTTTGTCAGCTAGCTGATATGATTAGCCATGATTTTAATGGCAGTGGGACATTACATGCCTCACTGTTTCACTTTTTGAGTGCTAGTGCTAAACGTGGAAAACGTTTCTACCCAGTCGTCAGCTCCATGTCATCACTTTTATAGCATTTGGTGGATTTGTTTGTTTGTGAAATGTGAGCTGTTGAGCACCAAATCTCTCACATGGGAAGCCCTATACCCATCACCGTCAAGGACGATTAAGATTTGCTGATGAATGATGCATAGCCTTTATAAGTAACAATAATTATGATTCTGATTAAGACTTGACATCTCCCACTTCTTATCGTCTTCCTTGAAGCAAACTGTCCGCCTGGAAGGAATTAGAATGCCGACTTTTAGAGGGTGGGGAAGATTGGTTGCGAAGGCAAGCTGCACCAATCATCTTCCGAACAAACTGAAAATTGTACGAATCAGTCTGACTATAATCATCGATTTCTTACTGGAAAGTCAATTTCATCATGTAAAAACAAGATTAACATCTTTAAACAGCAGGCTATCTATTCTAGGATTGTAATGGAAAGAAGCAAGGGGAGATTGCTTTACTCACTTCCGTTCTACTCTGACATGGATATTAAAAACTTCTACTTCAATGAAAGTCAGTTATATTCCATTTTGGAGAATTTGAAAGTTCTTTTTCACCTTTTTACCAAAAGTCCTGCTCAATTCTTAACAAAACAGACATCTGTGTCTAAGATCTGGAATCTGTAAAATTTTGCATTCCCCCTCCAACCGCCCCCCCTCCAAAAAAAAGGAAGGAACAACTATAAATTTCTATTCTCATTCATCGATTGCTATTGGTTTTCATACATAGTTCCATTATTTATTACAGCAGATGCTGCATATTTTTGTGAATTCCACAGCTGTTGGTAACTTCTTCTTTCAATAAGCCTCTTCATTTCATCAGATTGTCTCTTGGCCTTCGGACAAAATACCAAATAACTTGTTTGATATGCATACATACATACATATATATATATATTATTCAAACATAAAGAAATGTTAATTAGTTACGTAAAACCATAAGAACATTCAAGAAAAAAATGAAAAAAAAAAATTCCTCAAAAACTAAAAAAAACGAATAATATACACTGAATCAAAGGAAATCAACGTGTTGCACGCCGACATGCAAAGCTTGACGCGTTGATTTTTCCTCTATTTTCTTCGGCCATTGCCCGAGATCAGCTAACAGCAGGTTCAGAATTTCAGGCTTCAGAGTTATGGGCCTAGCTAAGTCTGTTTAGGGCCATTATGCTTCTGCTTGAAGTTTGAAATTGGGCTTCACTTCGGGATGTTTCGGCTGAATTTTAAGATGTGTGAACTGGGAAGTCGATCTCTTCTCGTTCAGTGGAAAAAATATATACTAAATAATCCTTCATGATTCCATTATGTGGGCAGGAAAAAAAGATTTTTTTTTTTTTTTGGAAAAAGGGGAGAATTTTAAAGATTTTTTTTAATTGAAAAAAGAAGAATTTTTTTTAATTAACTTGCAAGACTGATTCAGCTATTAGCATTAATCCAAAACAACCAACGTTATGTGTTTTATATGAATACACATACACTCTTATACTTGAGAAAATTCCATGTCCAAAAACTGTGTACAAAGACATCTTTCCTTTTATTTCATTAATTTTTTATTTTTTGATTTCGGACGTTGGAAAATAAATATTGTCTCGGATGTTAAAATATAAAAACTATTTCGTCTTTATAAATGTTTATTATATTCATAATCATTCTTTTCAATTTTATTTTATTTATAAAAAAAAAAAATTACTTATCATTGATGGATTATTCATGAAATATGGGCTTTTGGTCATCCTAATTTCAATAAAAAAAGCATTTGTTTGTGACTTTTACATTGTGCTAAATAAGTTAGCTTATCTTCGGAACATGAATGAATCTGGAAGAGTTAAAACTCCATGATAAAGAGTGATATTATTTAGCTTTAGTAATTATTCCCGCTCAATGATTGATTGAGACTTTCAGTTAGTATCTTTAAAAAAAGGAAGAAGAGCAACTTTCAAATAGAAAATAGATGATGATATCTAACATCATATCTTAAGTTGGCAGCAACAGCAAGAATAATGGGATTTTTCTTCATCTATTGTCTTCATCGTTGTAAACAACAATATCCAGTAAATACTTTAATTAAAAATAAACCTTCTTCCTATTCAAAATAATAATAAATCATCGTGACTCATTGTCATTTTGGACTCATTCCACAGCTTCCAAAATAGCAAAAATTAAATAATTATTAATAAAATATTTATTTTTTATTTTTAAAAAATGGAATTGTACTAACATGTGAGAAAATGCTCTTAAATTCAGAAAATCCTATGAAATGCCAACATTTGAATAGCTCATCATTTTCCTGGTTTTACTTTTTCAAACATGAAATTAAAATTAATAACATCGAAGTTTTTCTTTCGGTATATCATCATCATCATCGTCATCATAAATGACTTTGAGATCTGAAGGCAATCTTCACTCAACATAGAATATTTGTGGTTGTAAGATTAGCTTCGAAAGAGTGGGTGGGTCTATTATTATTACTGTTGCTATTATTATAAATGATTTTCAAACAATGACATGAAAATTGAACAACATTAATTATTTTTTGGTATAGAATTATTATTATTATTATCATAAAATTTTTTGAGATCTAAAGTCAAAATCTTCACTCAACATAAAATATTAGTAGTTGTAAGATTAGCATCAAAAGCGTGGGTGGGTTTGGTACGTCTATTTTCTTTCACAATTAGCTATATCGAGGACCATCCTGGGGGGGGGGGTGGGGGAGCTCACATGGCCCAACAGTGACCCCTCAAGAGCGTAGTCTACCCCTTCAACTCCCAAATATATTAATAAATAAATAGAATTATTTTTTCAAATGAAATTTTAAAATTTAAACATAGGGTTGACAGATTACAATATGCTTATTTATTATTAATTTTTTAGATATATTATAAAATATTTTCAGTATCTGTTAGGCTGATCAGATAAGCAGTAAAACGACAATAGAAAACTATCTAGTAAATTTCCCGCTTTCTGATGCTTCCATCAAGCTCCAATTGACACGAGACGCCTAACCTAACGGGACAAGACTTGAAGTCTGTGGTGCATACCATAAAACAAGTATAAAAAGTCAAAAGTTAAAGCTGATCCGACGTAATTTAATATTAAAAATCTATTGAAATTCTTGCTAAATCACTTTCTCTCTAATTTTTTTCCTCTAAATTTTATTGGTTTAAATATCAAAATACACCCTAAAACAAAACTATATTGTCCTCTAACATTCTCCTATTTTCTCCAGATTTCCAATCTTTTTCTGCCGCTTAAATAACTCACTGAACAAGGTAGTCAAAATAATTTAATTCTGCGAAATGAAATTAAAACGTTACACAAATAATATGTAAACAATTTTTTAATTAAATTAAATATATCTAAAGAAAGGTAGAAAAAGACTGTTCAGCCTCGAAGAGGAATGGGCGAGCAAGTTAAACAACTGGTCAAAGATCAAAAGCGAAGATTACAGAACATGACACGTGAATTTGACACTAACATATATTTTTAAAAAATATGTTTGGTTTTTCTTTGTATTTATGGTGATTAGGCCCACATCACTTTAGACAAAGAGACAAAAGTACCTATGTTGATATCTGGTTGAGAAGAAGGCATTCCATTTGAACTTTGATGATAGCATGATTAAACCCAAACAAATTATAAATAAAAAAACATTGATTAATTTAAACATTAGAATTTTACTTTGTTCAAAAGATATTAGCATAGAAAAAAGAAAGGTGAAAAAGCTAAATCCTACAAGTTTAACAATCTTGTCAAGTGGAGACAATAGGGAAATTTTATACCAGTCAGTCTTTCAATAAAGGCTAAAGTAACAGAATGTTGGAGGTGATTTTCCTAACTGGTAAAATAATTTTGATTACCATTTCATTTTTCATGGTTTAGAGCTGAAGAAGAATTGATGGTTTTATATACTATTGATATTAATTTATCATCAAAAATTATTTTTTTTATAATATGATTAAGTGTATCCCAAATTTTATGTGAATCTAATCGTCTTTCATAAGATCTAAGGAGTACATTTTCTTATATCAATTCTATATACAACCAAAATTTTACTCTTTAACTACTTTTAAATAATTGAACCCTAATTAATTAGAGAATGAAACTCTTTCTCTTCTATTAACCCTTTTATGTATTTGTTGAAAAAAAAAATGATTCTTTATCGATTAGTCAAATATTTAACTATGATTCTATAATACAAAAGTCATCATTTTTCTATCTAAATGTTTTTTATAAGATAAAATTATGAAAATAATTTTAAAATCTCTAAAATAGAAATACCTTATAGTAGATGTAGTCGATATGCAATGCAATGTTATCAAGTTTATTAGCATTTGAAATTGAACGTAATGCAATGCAGTGTTATAAAGTTTACTTGCATTTGAAATTCAAAGTAAGTAAATTGGGTGGCATCTCTAATGAAGGAAGCCTAGTGAGTGACAAATGCTTTTGAAGAAAGACAGCTCAGTGTTATGCTCACTGCTCCGGGACTTGAAATAGCAAAACCCTTTAATCAAAGCACACAGAGAAAAGGGTTAGCTGAGTTTGGACTCATGGCCCTGCTTTTGCCTCTCAAGAGTGTCTCCCCATGATGATTGTTTCGCAGATTCTTGTCCCCCTTTTTGCACAAATTGCTAGCTAATGTGAAATAAGTGATCCCAACGGGCAAGGACTTCTGGTTGAGGTTTTTGAGTCGATTTTTTGACTGAAAAAGTTACTTGCCCCTCTTACATCTAACAGAATTCTTCTTCCAAGTTAAAATCCATGCAAAATTCAATCAAATTCATCAAATTCAAAAACTTCCAATGCCATGCAAGTTTTGGCCATTTTCCCCTTGACTTAAAACATACTATAAATAATTCAAATCCTAATTCAATTAATTCATTGTCATTGTTACTAAAAGTGATTTCAATAAGCCTAGGATTTAAACATTATAATATTATAGTGGAGGGAAAAAATGGGAGGGTGAGGACAGGCAAAGGATGTAGAGGAAACCTTTTTGAAGCCTTGTTTGGGAGTCTGAAAAAAGAAAGAGGTACGGCAGGGGAGGCCAACTCGGATTGAAAAAATGAGGTCCGTTTTCGCATTTAAACGGAACTTTGACCAGATTCGAAAAATTCCAAGAGCAATTATTTTCTTGGTTGGAGAAACCCAACACCCATTAATCACACAAGTAAAGAGCTTTTCAAACACCCAATAAAATTCAATTACTGTTCTCTTTTTTTTTTTTTCCTTTTTTGCCCCTTCTTTCCCATCCATTATTAGGAAGAAAAAAAGCCTGAAACCCAGCGTAATAAATAAGTTGTAGAAAACACAAAGATTTACAAGTTAATGACACTGTGACAGTAGAGTCGATAATATGGTGACTCATATTACATGTTAATGACACTGGGTTTAAAAGGTCTACCTCCAGGAACACGACAATGAAGATGAACAACATTTGTTAATGCCCGCAATCACAATTTACTAGAACAGACACCCAGCAAAGATTAGATCAGGTCCTAAAGATTAAAAAGAGGGAAGTATGCGTGGCTTCTTTTACGGGTCTTATTCTCTCTCTTGAATTGCTTTAGCGGTAGTAAAAGTCTTTAAGAGCCCATTACCTTTTTGATCAGATAAATAATTTTCTACTTCCATGAAAGAAAACCCACTAAACTCGCTCTTCATCTCTTTCTTTTTTTTTGTTCTGGACTTTGTCGCTACTCACCGACCCATAAAGAGGAAGATTTGCCCACATAAACAACCCAAAGCAATTGCTGCTGCCTCCTGTATCACAGATATCTAGTTTTTAGCTTATTCAAACAAATAGATTGCTATTAGATCTAGAGAGAGATAGAGGATTGGGTCTTTCGTTCCTTGTTTTTTGGGGTTAAAAATGGATAAAAGTTGTCAATCTTCTGGTGAATCTACCATCACCACCACCAGTAGCAGCAGTAGCTCCAACGCCAACCACGTTAACAATCGGGATCATCACCTTAAACATCTCAATAAGCTTTCGCATAAGATTTCTAAACCCTCCTCTAACACCAGCAATGGCCCTCCTTTCGTCAAAAAGCCGTCCTTTGATCTGACCCAGAATCTTAACCAGGCGTTGCCAAGTCAGCCGTCTCAGCCTCAGCCACCGAATCCTAACCAAAGCAGTCTCCAGGCTCAACAGCACCAGCCACCTGTTTACAACATCAACAAAAACGACTTCAGGGATGTCGTGCAGAAGCTAACCGGTTCACCGGCTCACGAGCGGTTTTCTACTCCTCCGCCAATCCACCAACCCAAACCGCAAAGCTCTCGACTCCAGAGGATCCGACCTCCTCCATTGGCGCATGTTAGCAACCGCCCTCCTCCCATGATGAGTTGCGCCGTCCTCAACATGAACCCCTCTGGTTGCTCTCAGTCTAACCCTCCTATGGGTGGCCCCACTGTTAATAGCTTCATTCAGAGGCCACCTTCTACTGTGCCTCTTTCGCCACTCCCGCCATTTCCGGCTGTACACGCGGCGGCCGAATCTCCAGTCTCTGCCTATATGCGATACCTTCAAAGCTCCATGTCCACCGCCGTTGATCCCAATCCCAACCCAAAGCAATTCTCGGGATTCCCACCATTGGCCCCACTCGTTTCACCCCGTTGGAACAACTTGACCGCCCCACAACAGCAGCCACCGCCAGCGCAACAGCCGCAGGTATCGTCAACGGGGATGAGCCAGTCATATTTACCATCATCACCACTACCATTCGGGTGCCTGAATTCCCCCCGGTCACCGTATGCTTTACTTTCCCCAAATTTGCTATTTTCTCCAACTTCGGGTCAGTTTGGACTCCCGCTTTCGCCAACGGTGCCCGTGCCTAGCCCAAAATGGAGAGGTCTTTGATAAATTTTAACTTCAGGTGAGTTCTTCAGAACGAGAAAATTTGTGGTCTAAGGGTTTTTGTACATGGTTAGGGTTGGTTGGGAATTTATTCAATTACCAGTGGTTGGATAAAGAAAAAAATTTGTCTCACCCTGGTTAGTTAGAATTACAAGCTTGTTTCTGGGTTTTTTTTTTTTTTTCCTCTTTATTATGTAAAACAGAAACTTCAAATTATGTTCATCTGGCTATATATGTGTGCTGTTTATGTTTCTAACTGCTAATCTTATTTTAGCCTTTAGTGGATGGTATAGAGTATCCAATTTTGTTGGGCAATAATTGGATTAGCTGTTGCTTTTTGTTATGAATTATCCGACATGGATGTATTCATAGATTTGTAGACTATATCAGTTTTTTCTTAGGAATTTGTAAGGATTGAAAATTTGTCATGATCCTCCCAGCATGTCAAATTCTGAAATGATAGTTCAGTGGTTTATTTGATCACTTAGGATTTTATCATTTATGACATCTACCTGTTGTTAGTGCTCTTTTGCAGAAAGTAGCTCAGATTAGAAACATCTTGTTCCTAACCTAACTAATAAAATCTGTAGCAGGAGTTGGATTTGTAACCGAAGTTTGCAATGTTTACCGGCCTCCTTTAGATTCCACTGAGTAGATGTTTACCGGTCTAATTGAAGTATACTGTTTGGAAGCTATCTTTAAATTTAAAGCTAATCCCATATGTTTGTAGGATCATATACCTCCGTAATTCATTCCATATCTGAATATGTATCAAACATAAGTATATATGAATACTTCAAGAAAAATGAGGTCTCCAGGTAACATAGAGCTATTTTCTTTTTACCATATTGTCTATTGGAATATTGGAGGACAGTGCATTGGCCTGTTCTACAATAGATTGAGGGAAAAAAATGGACTAGAATTAGACTATTAGTAGCAGTAAATATTAACGGTATCAAAAACCACACTAAATGCATCCATTAAAGCTATATTTTTAAGAAATGAATGTTCACTATTAAGGAACTTGTAGGAGAGGAATTAATACTACTTTTTGGGGTTTTATATTGCCTACCGTAAATCAGAAGAATCTTCAACAGAGGTTGAGAGGAAAAAGCTTTTTCCTCATTGAAAGTGGCAAGTGACTTTTTGTCTTGAATGTACATAGTGACAAGGAAGTAATTGTCAAGGGTTGTTCTCGTGTAGTTTTATCTGGCCTGAAGTTTGACCAAAAGAATTTGCTCTCTGGGTTTATGCATGGGTATACATATAAAATGATTCACATGGATTTACAGGTTAGCGATTACATTTATTCTACCCCACCTGCATCATGCATTTAATTTGGAATCTTCATAGAAGTAGTATTTCATTTATCAAATTGGCAGGAAAAGAAAGAACGTGCTGAACTTTGACTGTGTTTTTCTATATATATATAGATGACATTTCAAAAAGTTGTCTTGGTCTTGGTCATGGTCTAGGATATGGTTTTACACTTCTCTTCAGCTAAGATGAGGCCAGCAAAGACACGCAATAAGTTTATCAGTATAATAATATTTTTATCTGATGTTTTGAAAGTGATGAAAGAATTTTTAATTTATGTATTTAATATAATAATATTATTATAGATAATACGTTAACCTAAAAGAATGGCAATCGTTAATGAAACCCTATTAGGTTGGAGTATTGCAAGATTATTTGGTTGCAAAGTGTGGTAGTTCTTTAGTATATGAACAGTGCTTCTATTTGCTGCATTACTTTATAAAAGTAATGGATTCCGAATATGCAATAGTTTCATTTTCACTTCAAAGTTTTAAGGGTAGAGGAAAGTTTGGCTTCCTGCTTGCCAGTGAAGATTTCAGAGGGGAAAATGGAAGGAATGATGATTTTCCTACCAGCCAAAACATTTTATTATGAACTGAAAAAACTATCGGTCTTAAAGTTTTGGTTAGTGCTCTTTGCCTGGGAAAGAATATTGAAAGGTTTGTTTAGAGGAAGTTAGTCGGTGAATACTCTGGATTCATAAATGGAGATACTGTTAAATGTAAAATAACAATTCGATTTTCCTTTTTTTTTTTTTTCTCCTCCCAAGTCCCATTTTGATATATGTAATATTTGTATTTTTATAGGTTGATTATCCATAAATGTTTTTTTTCAACCAAAAATAAGAGAAACAATGCTCCAAAAAATGGGATAACTTTCAAAAATAACTTTAGTACGAAGACGACAAATAATAGACTATGGATTAGGCCTAATTCTTGTTCAACGTCGATATATTTAGAAAGTTGTATTTTAATTATAATTAAAAATGTTTATTAAACATATAAGAAAAATTAATTTAATCACTTGAGGGAGATTGAAATGCAACTGTTTACGCGACTAAAAACTGTCTAAAGTTTCCCGTCTCTTTGAAAGGAAAATATCTGAACTTTCTAAACTACAAAAAAAGGTTGGCCCATAACTAGGAAGAATCCCAATAGCCCAATAGAACAACATAGTCAGTCAGTACAATAAACAAAAAGGCCAACCAGTTTCTCCGGCTTGTTCGCAATTTAGTCCGCATATCGTTGTGAGAAGGGTTCTCTTTGGACAGAGCGGTTAGTTACATTTACAAACAATCAATGCACGAGCAGAACTGGAAATAAAACGGAAGGTCTCAAATATCTATTTCTCATTGGACAGTATTTTCGCTATTGGCGGTGCTGATGCAGTATTTGCTATTGAAACAGTCAATCAAACCATGCGATTTTCAAGGAATTCGACTGTCGAACTCCAAAGTTGATTAGGACAAATGAAACCCCTGAAAGTATGAGAATATGCAGAACATATCAAACAAAGACTATATTTAGCTTTACGGTTAAATATCCTAAGAACAAATCAGCCAATTACAACCAATGTAGAGCAACAATCAGGCTTTCCAGAAAGTGAATTAAGCCCTTTCACCACGAATCCTCCTGGCAAGCTGAATGTCTTTGGGCATGATTGTAACACGCTTTGCATGGATAGCGCAGAGATTGGTATCTTCAAACAACCCAACAAGGTATGCCTCTGCTGCCTCTTGCAACGCCAACACAGCATGGCTCTGGAAACGCAGATCAGTCTGCAAACCACAGAGTCCAGTTTAAAATAAAATCACCCATTTATGAACTCGATTTCAAATTAAATAATGTTACCTTAAAGTCCTGGGCAATTTCACGAACAAGCCTTTGGAAAGGAAGTTTCCTTATGAGAAGTTCAGTACTTTTCTGGTACTTACGAATTTCACTGCATTCAGTGGATAATCCCTAATCAAACTCGCGTAAAAGAAAAAAAAATAACTGGAATTTTAAAGGGGGCCAAAAAACATTATTTGATGACTAACCGAAGAGCAACAGTTCCAGGTCGGTATCTGTGAGGCTTCTTCACACCTCCGGTTGTTGGTGCCGACTTGCGAGCAGCCTGAGAAGATAAAATAGCCAAAAAAAAGTTTTTTTAACAATAAAATCAAATCGACGAAAAATTTTTTTTAAAAAAATCGAATAATCGAAGAAGATAGAAAACCTTAGTGGCGAGCTGTTTCCTTGGAGCCTTGCCGCCGGTAGACTTACGAGCAGTTTGCTTCGTACGGGCCATCTACATTGACCATACGAAAACAAATACAATTAAACTCCCAATCAAAAGAAATTCGCTAAATTTCTACAAAATTTCTTCGCAGAACTTAAAAAGAACCGACGGAGAAGAACCAGAAAAAAAAAATCGTAAAACGTTGAACTTTAGGCCTTACCTCAAAATTCTTTTCTTCAGAAAACGAAAGACGAAAACGTGGAGGCTGTGGAGAAGCGAGAAAAGGTCTTAAGACACGACTTGGAAAATTACAAAGTATCCTAGTTAACAAGGGGAGAATGAATAGTCGTACACTTATTTATAGGCGACGAACGTTAAAGAAAAAAAAAAACGTGACTAATATGCTTTTTGGTTTGTTGAAAATCGTTGGTAATCGGACGGTTAAAAGTTGCCTCTACTGTGTTTCTTTTGAGCCTCAATGAACGGTCGAGATGCGCATTTTGACGATGTCTCCTGGATCAACACAAAGAGATGTTCGTTTCCTATTGGTGCACGAAGTTGAACCTGCTGCTCGTTTTTTCTCTCAACAAATTCACCTCGCCACGCCAAGACTTATAGATGAAATAATATTTAATAATTAAAAATATATTTTTTATTTAAATTTAATTATAACATATATAATTATTAATATTAAAATAATTTTTTATTAGGTATGAATATGAAATATCAATAATTTGAATTAATCTAGTTAATCCGAATATAAATTTAAATGAAAAATTTTAAAATTTTCATATTTTAAAATTTTTGAATTATAATTTAATCTGTGTAGAAATGTCTACGGATCAGATCAAATCAGACTAGAAAAATTTTGAAATCTTTGCTCATGCTCGTTTTTCACCTTGCTCAACCTATCCATTTAAGTTCATTTTATTTTTCATCAAATTAAAATTTTTTTTTTATTAATATTTATATATATTTTATAATTTAATTTAAATAAAAATATATTATTTTAATATAAAAACATTAGGATATCCAAATACAAACCCAAGCTCAGGTGCAAGTCTAGGTCCGTGAACCTTTATCTTTTTCTAAAAAAATAAAAAAATAAAAAAATTATATATATATATATTAACAGGATTGAGTGCTAACTGATTATGTGATAAGTAAAAAAAAAAATGATTATTTTTAAAACTTTCATCATGCTCATTAATGGTTTCTATTTTTAAATAAAATTTATGATATTTTTCATGTTAATTTACTATCTAAAGGCCCAAATTTTCATATTATTTAAGTTTAAAATGTTTAGAGAATATGTTTATAAGTTCTTTAGCACAAAAACTGACAAATTTAATTTTTTAGATGATTAGATTTGACCAGAATTCAATCGAGAGTATAATCAACATTCATCCAATTTACATCGATGTGTATCATTAGCATCTACGGTGCCCATGATTCAATTCGTTTGTGTATCGATAGATACATCCATTATTCATAATAAAAATCAAATTTTCATGCAAATACGCATCGATTTTGTAATGAATCGAATGGATAAATTAAAGATATCATTTTTATAAACTAAAAGGGAACAGATTGATAAGGATTATTCAAATTGGAATATTTGTTGTCGGAGCTGATGAATAACACACTAATCACTTGCTTCTGCCTATAATTTGAGTTTGCTCAATTCAATCTTTTTGATTGGATATGTGTATGCCTCATAATTGATTTGCTGCCCCAAGCAACTTAACTTTGTCAGTGTAGTAATCAGATCAACCTGGAAATTGATGAAGACCCCCAAGCAGGATTAATGTTAAGCAGGAAATGATTCCAATTTTTGCATGTCAAACTTGGCGACCTTGCAACTCCGAATATAGAAAAAGCAGAAATAAATCAGCTTACCTCGTAATCTGTCTGCGACACTGTTTCTCGGCTGCGCTGGTATTTTTGAACCCAAGGAGAAACGTCAGGATCGGTGACCAATAAGGCCTCTGTTGCATTCTGATCGGGACCCAGGAACGCAGACATCACGGCTAGCTGATCAACACAAGAGAAGAGAACATTAGATGACTAAGATTACGGTGCATGCATGATTGTGACCCAAAAGAAAAAAAAAACACGTCCATACGAAGAGTTCAATTTATTTCTCGCCTTCTTTGCTCATATTCTCATCTGAAAAAGCTTGAATTGCATGGAATCACAAGCATATTAGGGAAATGACCCGTCTAGCATGGACAATGGCACATAGGTGATGTAGAACAATGGGTTTAGTAGAAGATCAAACAGGTTTCAAACCAGCAGGAAAACTATATATATAGATATATATATATATATATGAAAACTTTAAACATGTCAAAATCACCATTCCTCTTTCACATTCGGTGGTGCTTTGCTCAGTTTGTAAGCTAGAACCCAGATTTACTGACACTGGTTTTCGTGAAGATTAAGAACTAAGAAAGTGACTGATGGAAACGCAAATGAGGAACTACCTGTCGGGGCCCAAAGCCAATTGCTTTGAACTTATCTTTCATTTCCTGCACACTTGCTTTCTCCCAAAGAGGCACTCTTCCTTCTGGATCTGGCCCTTCAGTGTCACTTCGTCCGAACTGCCTATCAAACAAGCCCCACTGTTGGCACAATATAACAGTATCAATCATATATCAGCATCAACTTCAATCACATTTATTGTCTTTAAAACTACAAATTCAAGGACGAAACAGCAGTAATGGATTAGATGCTAAAGATTATGGGACTGCTCGAGAGCATACTTTTTTTTTTTTTTTTAAATTTAAGGGCCTTCAACAGATGATAGAATTTTAGCTTAAAAAAATGCAATAACTGCAAAAAAAAAAAAAAAAGACCTGCCCATTTGAACCGTATGCTGCATATAATATTCTTCCTTTCTCTTCATTCCCACCACATTTGCGAATTGCAGCAGCTAGAAAAGTAGACTTGACAGCACCTTGGGCTATGAGAATAAATAAAAGCTTCGTGAGGTGAACTAACAATATCTGTTTCTCACACAATGCCAGATAGCCATGAAATAGGGCACAATTTTAACTTGGAACCTCAAACATTTATGATATATCACCTGCATATTGGATTAGATCTGCGTATGAGATAGGTCCAGCCTTGGAATATGAATCAATTTCCTTCTTTGCTTCATCTAATAAACTCATAGCAGCAGAGAGCCCCTTATTTTCAGGTCTGCTTAACTCTGAGCTTTAGGCAAGAAAAAAGAGAAGAACAAATGAAGTTGAGATTTGAACAAAAAGCTAAAGAAATGATTCTGCTGAGTTACACTAAAGGGAAGGTTTATCACCTAGTAAATAAGAATTAAACATGTTCATTGGCAGTAAATTTGATAACTCAGCAAAAATAATCTCCAAATTTTCCATCTTAAAGTAAAGGCTACCTTAGGAACATCATACATCACTTGCCTTTCGGTGGGATATTCTTCAAACCTTTGTTTGCATAATTAACCCTACTAATTCAATTTATATATTTATAAAGCAGGAAAAAAATGACATATCTTACATAGTTCCTAAGCACAAACTTATATTTGAGATAATGCTGCATGTAAAAAACATGACATACCGAAAACGTAGGGATCCATTTGGGCCGCCAGATTTTGTAGCCTACAAACTTAAGCAGCAGAAAGTTACTATATTTTTGTGCCTCTTTATTCCATCTCATATAATGAAGTAAAAAAGATAAATCATAACATCCACAAAACCTATTAACACGAATTGTTTCTCTGACCTTGTCATAAGTCACAGCATCATTCAGTGCCAAAGTTAGTATGGAGGGAACAAGATCTGGATTTCCCTGAAATTCATAATTGAACGATGACATTAACACGATGAACATTGCAATCATAACGAACTCAATGCTAAGCCATAACTTAAGTCCACAAATACAAATGCCAGACTTTACTTTGGAGGCTCTAGAAGCCACAACTTATTTACATTTTGCAGAAATGCGGAAAGACAGGAAGCAGTATAGGTAAATATACCTTTATAGCATTAGACAGGGTATCCTTTATACTTGCTGCAGAAGAAAAAGGTTGAAATACAATTTAGCATACTGTAGTCGAGTAGCCGGTTTAAAGATGAAACTGTATTTAAGTGTCTAGAGAACTTACAGAGAAACTCAGCGCGCTGCCTTCGTTGTATCAAATCAGCAGCACTTGCCATTTCAACCCATGATCCTGAGCTTGAAAGTAATTCCTAAAAGACAGATCAAAACTGGCAGAAACTTATCACCACATTATTGTAATTCATGGAAGTAAACATTCGTCTTTTGTCGCGGTTGATGGGGAATTTACTGCTATATATCCACTTTGGTGGCTTACACAGTTTAAAAAGGCAAATTAAAAGGAAATAAAACACTATAAATTGCAATTTACATTAAATTTACCGTAGATTCTAAATATCAATTTCTTCCAGTTTCTTAGCTTCTTCGTGAATAATAATTAAAGAAAAATCACGATAGGGCTTCAAAAATAGAAAGAATTAGCTCTTACCATGCCAATGGTAGCCCCAATGCATTTGAGAACATCTCTACGATGGAAACCATATTCGCCAGAAACATGACCAGTTTGGGAACAACGAATAGCACCCTGACAAATTTGAACACATGAAACAATGAGTTGCTGGCAGCCATTGGGTCAGGCAGAATGTCAGACACCAAAATTCGAGCAACCCAAACCATGAGTTAGCATTTCAAAGAAAATGTAAGAAGAAAATACTCACAGCCCGAGTGAGGTATCTATTAGCATCAATGGAGGTAGAGTTGAGAGAGGGGACGGGGACGAGAGAAACCAAAGAAGGTGTAGTTGAAAGGAAAGAGACCCTCGTTGCCTCCATCTTCCCAAAATTTCAACCAATGAAAGATTTTTTTTTTTTTTGATAAATAATATCTCTTTTTCGTTTCTTCTTTGCAACTGAGTTTGTCACAAGAGAGAAAGGGAGAAGATATGTGACTGTTAGGGGGTCGGAGGGTACGTGTGGAGTATGCATGAGAGTTGATGATTTTGTGTTATCCTTATTCCTATCTATAATCTGTCATATCTTGATGCTTATATGTGCTTGTGGGCCGAATTCTTGAGAGTTCTAGCATCGGACCAGTCATGGACCCAAAGTTCTAGCATTGGCTGAGCCACAGAAACTAGAAACGAATTTGTTGCCGCCACCCTTTTTCCGTCTTTTGACCAGATCTGAGACCTACACAGTCCTCGGATCAGAGAACAGACAACCCAAGATAAATAAGAGCATAGTCTAGAGAGCTAGGGAGCATTGATATTTGCTTATTTGATTCTACAAATAAAAATTAAAATGGATGCATACTGTAATACCCACGCGTCATTATACGCATGATTTTAAAGAAAAACTATGAATCACAAATCGGTTTGGACGTATATTAGAATTCAATTGAGTTTTCAACCTATGACTAGTGAAACGCTTTATGCGAACAAAATTAAGAGATCCAACGAAGCCAAAGCGAAACTTCCTAGTGTGCGTGGACCGTGGCACTGGACCAAGTGAGGTCATTTCTAATGTCACTGGTATCATGTCATTTCATCACTTAAAACTAAAAAACAAGCTAAATGCAAGCTTATAAATCGAGCTGTCGTTCACAATGAAAGGATTAGAGAGGTTGCAAAAATCAATTGAAAAATGAAGAAATAATATATGGAATGGTACGGAAGAGAGCACATTATTATTTCTTGAAGCAGTGGTACAATTATCATGTGCCCAACCCCAACGAATTGCCTATGGATGGCTATGCAGAATCCTAGCCAACAAACTTATGAAGAGCATGTTAATTTCCTCGTCTCGGTTTTATCCCCTTGCTATACCCAGTCCCCTAATCTCCTTCCCCGTCTATGTATTGAATTGGAACCAATTTCATAGAACTCAACAAAATTTACACACTCCGCGTCCCCTTTCTTGTACTGGCAACCCCCCCCCCCCACAACCAACCTCGACGATCTTCGGTTGATGGATAACATTGCAATCAGCCAGGTGCCACCACTAAGCAACTAGATATTGGGGATCTTCAATAAAACCATTTGATCTGCACCATCTCATCTATTTGATACTGATGGATGCATTTACATTCTCTGATACCCTCCTGCACAAACAATCTGGTAATGGATTTACATAAAACGCTTCTTCTGAACGATACCTATCCATGCCCTTTGTTCCCGACACAGGTCCTCTTCTCCTCCTTGGAGACCCTTGCCTGTAAAATCCATGAAAGAAACAGTAACTTAAGGGGAGCCTAAAATATTACATACAACCTTATATTATTGCTGTTGTACGTGCAGGTGGCCAATAATAATGGAGTCCCTCTGTCTGCAGCATTTAAATTAATTAAAGACAAGAATCACATACAGTTTTTTGTGCATTTCACTGATCCGATTGTAAACCTTTCTGCCTTCTTTCAATAAACCCGTCTCAATTTTGTCAAAGAGACGGACGAGTGCTTTCCTGAAGGAGAAAGTAGAGAAACAACTTCAGTATGCCAAAAAAGATTAGGATATGAATCATGGATAACTTAAAATGAGTTGAGTTTCGGAAAATAGGACTCACCTGTCAGGAGAGAGAGTTTTCCTATGTCCCAGAAAACGGCGATGCCCTTCAACCGCTCTCGCCATGTTTCCAGAGTATGATGGAATGAAGACATCACTTTCCACAGATACAATGTAATCAAGTGCGGCCATTTGAGATGCATGGTTGGTGAATGGTTCAAGCTCCTCAACAGAAGCCAGTTTTTCCTTCAAAATATCAAAAGATAAAAGAATACATTATATTAGTCCTTATTCCTAATATTCAAAATATCAAAAGACATTTATCATAACCTTTTCAAGAAGTTTTATAGAGAGAGAGTGTGTATCCGGGTATCACATCAACTCTTGCATGCACATATACATGTGACAGAACCATGTATGTGTGTGTGTGTGTGTGTGTGTGTATATATAAATATATATATATATATATATATAGAGAGAGAGAGAGAGAGAGAAGACAACAGTTCAATGATCCTACAAATAGCAACAATAGTACCCAATGACCAAAGATCTCTCAGTCACTGTTAACTGCTTACTTTATAAGTCCATCACTAAATTTTAGAGAATGAGAAGGCAACCAATCACAAGAAATGCACGAGACACTAGCATCGGAAATTTTGAACAATAATTAATTTAAGGACGCATGGACTAACTGGATAAACAAAACTGTATAAAGATCACAAAAAGTTAGTCTCAATATAATCTTGTATAAATCACATGCACATTAAGTTCTATAAAGCAAGGCTGACTGTGACTTTATTTCCATGAATATTAAGTTCCAAATGTTCAAAGTCTTGTTTATTCACTATAGGCCCCGTGAAAGATGTTCCCCAAATAAAACGTAACAGCATAATGAGTTGTATAAAGCAGCACCAAGCAAAGAATGACATAACTCCCTACCTTACTCATTAAAATAGGATAGCGAGACCGTAGATCAGCCATATGAGTATCACCCCCATATATCTCCCCAGCAGCAATGTATATAGGGGTGTTTGATGGGTATCCAAAAGCAATAAGAAAAATCCCAACCTCTTTTGGCGTTAAAGGGCAATATCCTTTGGATCTCTGTTCCCTTGCCTCAATGTCCTTGATTTTCCAATAGGCAGTGTTTTCTCTGCACATTCAGAAAGAAAATGGTATAACAATGAGTTGATCGCTTATCATACTAGGTGACACTTCCCTTTTTTTTTCTTCTCTGTTTTACCTACCATGTACAATCAGAAACAAAGTTCTAATACTTCTCTTACAACTTTCTTTCAACTTCCAGTGTGTGTATATAGAATGCTAGCTAACTGTTTATACCTGATTGTCTTCAGCTCTTCAGCTTCAACATCAGATAAACCATGTGTACATCCACTAAACGCAAGCATGTCTTTTTCATATCGTAAATGCAACGCGATGAAAGGACCATAAGATCTCATTCGATCTACCAACATCTGCAATATCGGCAACTTAATAAGTATGATAAATATAGAAAGATATACCAAAAGACTCCCAGTAAATCTGATATTTCAGTCAAACTATTTACTTTCCCCATTGCTTCAATTTGAGGGGCAAAACGTAGTGCTTCATAGCAAGCACGACAACGAAGCTTTTGTATGTCAGGAGGCAGATTGTTATTCGCTAGGCGAGAATCAGATTTAGCAGCTCGAATAACCTGCAAAACAGGGGGGAAACAAGCATATGATAAAGTACTTCCATTAGGAAAAATTAAATAAACCAGTTAGAATAATCACAATAAAGACTTCCACAAACAAACCTGATATTCTTCCCACAGGCTAGCTATCTCGTCCTGGTAGTACTCCAAACCAGACCAGCTTCTAAAATGCTTAACTACTTTGGTGGCAGAAGATAAATCCTTAGGAAGCCTTTTTATGACTTTAACATCATTAGCCAGAGCATTAATAAAATGGTCCTCATCAAAAACATCAGAGAAATTGCTGCAAGTTAACAAAGAAGAAAAAGTTGTATCCATCATTAAAAAAAGAAAAAAAGAAAAAAACCCAGTCAGAGAAAGTATATGACTTGAAGGAGAAAGCCTACCTAGTATCTTGCCAAAATGATCGTTTATCAAGTTCTGGAACTACAAGAGTCGCATTAATTATACGAGCTACAGCTACCATGTCACATATCTGCAAATCAAGAATAAGACTCCAATCAGCTAAACAGTACAGAAAAAATGATTCATGCTATCAAAACTGATAACAATAGCTATACCGCCTCTATTTTTAATAGCAAACTTGAACAAAAGTAAAAATTTAATCTTTTAGCATCATCACATATATACAGGAAATATAATTAATATTGCTGTAGACAACCATGTGTGCATCTGTTGGGGAGTAGATGTCTCAATTTCTCTATCTGTATCGGGAAGTGCAGCAGGTGAAGGAATGCATCACATCCCAATATATTTGAAACCAAACATTCTGGAGTTTTGGGAGAATTGGACATTTTTCAACACACAAAAGAAGGAAGACAATTTCAAAATCTCATCATAAAAAGAGGAAACCAAGTAAGATCAAGCTTACATCAAGAAGTTGTGGAAAAGCACGCAAGTATTGCAGTTCCAGAAGTTTGGTAGAAGAAAATGTTTCTTTTAATAAAGTAATAACAAGTTTCAAGTCACCCAAGCATGTACACCAAAATATAACAGATATAGCCAGCATAAATATTATCAAACTAGAATTCAACCATGAGAAGGAAGGAAGACAGACCCCAGCTCGCATTTGGTTGAGTCCACCATTTGTATGAACTAGAAGGTAACCTCTTGACTCATCAGGGGCTAAGCAAACAACGATAAATTGAAAAATTAATATACAGGTATTTAGAAGATACATTTAAAAATGAAAATTCAAAATAACTGCTACCTTACCCGTATAATTAGAACCAGGCTGCACGCAGGGCACAAAATCACGATTCGCAGGTGGCTTCCACAACTTCTCAAAATCCAGATTTCCACTGGCACCATCCAACTGTCAAATCTAAAGGAGTGAAAACATGAAAGATGCATAACTACTTTGCATCAATATATGTACCTACTTGACTAGAACCACAATCCTCGCCAAACAACAAGGTACCAAACAAATTAAACATATAGTAAGAGATCGAACACTCTCCTAGAAGGGATTAGGTAAAATTTTACAATAACCTGTCACCTTTCTCTCGAAATGTCTTAAAGAAAGCAAGCAAGGGACAATGTGAAGGAATATTATGCTCCAATAGTAGCAACTATTTTTCCTTTCCCTTTTTTTTTCTTTTTGCGTTTTCTTATTGTTAGATTTTCTGAGCAATCAAACAGATTATACAATAAATGAAGAGAAACACAAAACCTTGTGAGACGAAAGAGGAGCTTTGGAAAGATGGGGCGGAGCCTGCTCTTTCGATAAATGAGGCGGAGCCAGCTCCTGCGTCCACCTTTTCTCTGTACCTAACTTCTGGTAACTAAATTCATGCTGCAACAAAAATGAGAAAAAAAAAATTAAATCAATATGCAAATCACGGCAGAAAAAAATATAAATTTCTACATTAGTATTCTGTACCTAACTTTAAATAATATATATATAATCAAATTTCTAAAAATAAAAACAACAATAGAGGAAACACATCAAAAAGAAATTTTATTCTGTAGAATCTGGAAAAAAAAAAAAAAAAGGGTAACGGAAGAACCCGAAAGCTTAGAGAGGAGTATGAAGAAAAAACCCTAAATCAAAGAAAGAGATATACTTGAGTGACGGTAGGGAGTTTGTAAGGATCAGACAAGTCGGAGACTCTGGAAGAAGGAAACACGTGTACGTGAACGGAGAGCAGTCCCACCAACGCTATTGTGCATATGGCGCATGTCAACAACTTCCGCATCACCACCACCACCACTCTCCGCCTCCGCCACTGCATCCTTTATTTTATTTTTTTTCTTTTCTCTCCTAAAAGAACAAAGAAAGGAAGAACACCGTTTTCCCTCCTCTTTCTAAAACGAAACGGCCGAGGAAACATGTCGTAGCACCGCCATTATAAGGAAAACAATCGAAGAGAATCAGAATCAAAACCCCCAACTCTCCCTTCCGCTTTCTCCTTGTCTCCGCGTTAGCGAGGGAAAGCTAAAGCAGTCGGCTCTGAACTTTTTTTTTTTTTTTTTGTATTTTTGGATTTTGCTTCCTGTTTTTTGTTCTTCGCTGGTGCCGCTCTGCTAGCTTTTGGTCGGTTTATAAATAAAAATTTTTAGCTGATAGATTAGAAGAATAAATTAAATTTAATTAAGGAAGAGAATGATTTAATGAAAAACAAAATAGGACGGGTAAACTTGATAATTAAGCCCTTTGAAAATAATAATAACAATAATAATAGATTAGCTGCTAACCGGGATACGCTTGATGGGTCCACCAGTCAAATATATGTTTAATTTAATAATTTTTTCGTCCTCAGTTCTTACTCCACTAAAAGTATAAAATACATCATTAACACTATTATGAATAACACTTCTAATAATCTATACTAATATTATTAAGATCACTTGTATAATTTTATGTCACAATTATATAATATCAATTTAATTAATAAAAATATAATTAAATAAAATAAAATTTTAAAAATAAAAATTAAATTAAAAATATTTTGTCTTTTAATATTTATATAATATTTTTTTATAAAAAATCATCTATTTCTTTTTAAAAAAAAAAAAAAACTCACTTTTTGGACATAAAAAAAGTTACCCATTGTTATCCACTTTCCTTAAAAATTACATATATTTTTATAATTAATTTTCTTGAACACAATTTATTTTTTTAATATATATTTTCTCTCACATAATTGAGCGTTTTGAAGTCTAATATTCAATATATTTGTGGATTTTGGATAAGTTATAATACTAGTGAATTTTGAATTTTAAAATTTTACTTATTTAACTTTTTTGGTTGTTGATCCATCTAATATAGCTAATGCATAGGTATATCTTTCTATTTACGAATATATCAAAAAATAATTGGAAAAAAAAAAAAGGCAATTCTTTGCAGATGAAACTTTTTTGGTTTTGAAATTAGGAGTTTTTACTTAAAAGATTGACCAATATCCATAGGAACTTTAGGGCATTCTTTATATTTTAAATGACCTAATATCATTTCAACGATTTTAAATTAATAATATTATTGTTGTTGTTACTCATTATTTAATATGTTAGTACTGTTTAGTCTATTTTGGTTTGTTGATTTTAATTTAAATACAAAAGAAGAATTTTCGTTATATTACTCGATATTTTGTTAACAAATATTTTAAAAATATTATTTAATATTATTATATATAATAATAGCTTAATCTTAAAAAATTAATGAAATTATTAATAGTTGCATTTAATGTAATATAACTAACTTTAGAAATGCTTAAAGACTAAAGAAATTCATAATATACTAACAAATCATTAAAATATTGTAAAAACGCTCTCTTACAAAAGCTTTTAAAAGTTCACAGTACACACTTTAACAAAACACTTGAAATTTATAAAATAAATGGTAGTTTGTGAATTAAATTTTACGGTCAAGCAATGGAAAAAAAGAATATTAAGACAGAGATGTAGTTTTGACTTTGGTATTTAAATTGACATTAATTTGTCAGTCTAATATCAAAGCCGAAAGCTGTAAAAGCAGAGGACGGGGAATGGACGGTGTGGATCTCAAGAAAATTTGCATTGATTGAAATGATAGGGGAAACCATGTGCCCCAAAAATTAAAGCTTTGTAAGATTTAGATGAGCAAGCCTGTCGCTTTAAGTGCAAACTTCACTGCCCCAATTGCTAGAAATAAATAAATAAATAAATAAATTTGTGAGTGAAGATCAGATCAAGTGTCACGAG
Source organism: Adansonia grandidieri (assembly GCA_038382065.1). Lineage (NCBI taxonomy): Eukaryota > Viridiplantae > Streptophyta > Magnoliopsida > Malvales > Malvaceae > Adansonia > Adansonia grandidieri. The sequence goes on along the minus strand of JBBYHK010000018.1, from coordinate 195,628 downwards.
AAAAGGGTCATGGAATATCAGGTGTTTTTTTAGCTAATATACCTGATATTTATAGTGCACAGAAATAAGTTACAAAATGAAAATTGAATGTTAAATCTAAGGGATTGTAATTTTGTGGTTTTCGGGCAGATCCAAAGAGTTTGTGGACGGGGGCGAGGGAGATAAAGACAAATCTATTGAAGACGACAAAGAATTTATAGGTTTCAGGCAGGCTCTTAGCCTATTAGGTTTTTTTTTTTTTTTTTCGTTTTTAGCTTCCGACAGGCTGTTTTCAGATTCTCGTGACATTTTCCTCCGACTTTTTGTTCACTTTGGCACAACGCGACTCGCTCGTTTTTACCACCGCTGCGTGAGACATTGAGGGACCCTCGTCTCAATGACCATGCCAAGTTGCCAACTTCTCGCCCAGCTCACCCATCAGCCTTGTATCATCATTTTCAGAATGCGTGGACAAACGAAGAAAGCCGCGGCAAAGGTGGAAATAAAGGTTTCAAGGGGTTAATCTGCTTCGGAATTCAGATGCCGCTCTCGTGTCACAAATATCGAGGTCGGGCTCGAACTTTTTTTTCTTTTGGAGGCTATACACAATAGCAGAAAAGAGGCAATTCAGCAAAATCTCTTCCAAGTGCAGCCAACCATAAATTTGAGAGTAAACTATTAGACAAAATGAAAATAATATAAATTTAACCTATAAATTCAACTATTTTACCTTATCTTTTATTAAGATTAATTTAAACTTCATATAATTATTTTGAATCAAATTGACTTAGGTTTTTGAAATAATCCTTGGCCAAATCAAAACCCTGTTGAGAAAGCCATATTTATTTCTTGAGAAAGGAAATAAATTTATATTTTTATCTAAAACTTAAGCATATTTGGATATAGCTTAAAAAAAATTTTAATTTATTTATTGCTTTGCAATTACAAACTTAGTATGATCATAATTAAATTTTGAGGATTACGGATTTAAATTTTAAAATAAAAAATAATTCATATTTATGAAATAAGATAATATTTTATTTTATTGTACAACTCGATATCAAAGATAATATATATAATTAGCATTTAAAATGTAAGGTATACATTTGCTTCAACGCACTTTAATTTGGGCATGCCCATTGTTCATTGCTTAGGTTCTGGTTATCTCAATGCCTAAAAGGACTAAATGCAACCGTAATCCTGTTCTATTCTAACATTTTTTAGATAATTGCGGCTTAATTAATGCTCTGAATTAGGGTCTAAGCTCCGTTAAGACAAATCTATAAATTTCTACTTCATTTAGATGATTTGTGTCATCTTTTTTTTTTTTAATTGGATTTTTAAAAATTGGATTGAAAATGATATAAATGATATATTGGGAAGGATTTTCACCAATATTCAAATGAAGCATTAAACTTTTATTTTCTTTAATTTCTTTTTTTTTTTTTCCAATTGAAACACAACCCTTGAATGGATCGAGAATGTTCACATTTTCACATTTTACTTGCACTTTTTTTTTTTGTCTCTCTCACAAGTATGGAATCATTGGGGAATTCATTCCGGTCGCCACCTATACGATTAACAACTACAATCCTCCTGAGTAGCAAATGGCAATGTGCAATGGTACCACTTTCCAGATATGTATAAATCTCAGTCTTTTCTTTGGTATAATGTAACACCATAGCTAATTAATCAGCAATGGAACTAAGACTGACCGCTTGTGCTAGGAATTTAGCCAAAAAAAACCAAAAACAGGTTGCTCTATCAATTGGTAATTTAGGTCAAGGCTGTCGGTGATTGCAAATGTTCCAAACTTTGTCGTAATTCTCGAATTCATTGATGGAACTAATAGGGTAGCATCTGAAAAATCTATGGATAGATTGATTAAAAAAATTAATTATTTATATATATAAAATTTGGAAGCATATTTTAGACGCTTTATCCGGTAATTGCCTGATACAGAAAATCATAAAATTTAAAATGAAAAATTCATTAAAAGCATCCATCTATATTACAGTAGAATTACTTGTCATATACAAAATTGTAGCTGATTCGATTATGTGGTTGGGAGAGTATTTTGGCCGTTTAGTTTTGGAAAATTAGGCTCGATGTTAATTCCCACGGCAGCTATATACATATAAAAACATAAAATGAAGAGGATTTTTTTTTTAGAGAAAGGAAATGGGGTAATGTTGATTTTTTTAAAACTATTTAATTTTGAAATGTTACTTTATAATTTACATTATAATAAAATTTATCACACTCATTTTGTTAATGAGAAAATTATTTTTTTTGTATTTAAAAAAATAAGTGTTTTAGTGCATAGTTATTTTTTTAAATTGAAAGTTATTAAAAAGGCAAGTAGTCTTTTTTACCAAGTAATTATTTTTAAAAAATTAAAAAAATAAATATTCCTAACTTTATTATAATTAAAATTAAAATTTAATTTTATATACTTTTTATCAACTAAATTGGTATCGCTATGAAATTAGTTTCATTAATTCAATCAATAACATTATAACAAGTTATTATTATTATTATTTTGGTTTTAAGTTCGAAGTTATTTTAACATTTTTGTTTATTGTATAACGAATGCTTCAATTTTAGGATAAATTTAAAAGATTCCATACAGGACAGAGAAAAAAATTATTTTGTGGCTTAAATTTGGAAGTCAAAACTGTTACCTTCTAATTTCCAATCCCACCTTTTTCAACAATATAATTTTTCTTAAGAATATTAATATAAATTAATTAAAGAAATCATATAGCGGTGAAAAGAAGAAGTTTATTTATGTATGTTCAGGTATAAAAAAATTAATCTATAATACCTACATAGAGTTAATTGAGTTTAGTGTAGTAAAAGAAAATCATTTTAACCGTTTCACTGCCCAAATTGTTTCGAAGCAGGGGGTAACCCTTTGTACGATCCTTTCCCTTCGTCAAGAGATGTATCGCGCTTCCTCTTTTTTTTGTAACTTAATGAATTCGGAATTGTGTAAGGACAACTTTTGACGTGTTAAATAGGAAAGACATATCACACCTCCAATGGACAAGCTACGTGTCAAGCAACGTGTGGACAACTGAATAAGTGGGATTTTGAAGGGAATCTAATTTACTGTTGTATTAGAAAGCAGTTGCAATATTTCAGAGCGTGTATAGTAACACGTGGCAGCTGATCCTTGCAGAGTTTAATAGTCATAATAAATTAAACAAAAATATAATGATGATTGAGGGCAAGTGGGCCCCCCTCCGTTTCTTTTCACGCTTCCATCCAGCCTCCCGTTCTTTTCTTTCAGTTTCAGTAACATTAATCAAAGAAACACTCTCATCACGAAAAGAACAGAAAAGCACATGCAAAACGAAGTCTAAGTGCCGACCCAAAACTGTACGGAGTTTCTTTGAAATATTTAAATTTCATAAATAAAATTAATGAATTATTAATTTTTTTAAAATATATATATTTATAAAAATAAAATTAAAAAAATTAATCATATAATAATCATTTAATTTTATTAATTTCATCGCTTGAGACTCTGAGTATTAAGTATCAGTGTAATAAATATCACCGGATTTTTTTATAAAAATTTCTTTTTTTTTTCTACAATATCTCGTCTTAAGAGAATAGAAATAAATTAAGGTTATTATGAAAAAGTAATTTAAATCGAAGGCAATTACTTAATCACAGCGATTGATTTGTTTACTACTGCTATTTTTCTTAATGCAGTTAAAAGTATCTTTATATTTTCATTGAATTTAATTTTCCTCACTAAACCTAACTTTGACGCCGAAATTTGTGATCAATTCGAGATTAAAACTGTTGATGATCGAATTTGATTAGTTAGATTCGAATAACAAACAAAAAGGCTTAGTTCATTAAAAATCTCATACGTTTCGTCGGTTTCAAAATTTTATTTTAAACGTTTAAAAAATTATATTTTTTTAATTAAATTTAAATTATAATATTTTTTATTAATTAAATAATAATATAAATTAAATTGAAAAAAAAAAATTCAGGAATCCAATTCATGTCAAATTTTGAGATGTTTCAGCCTAGAGTTGATTAGTCGTAGACTTGTAGTTGAACATATGAATGCAATAATTTCAGCAAGGACTTGGAAATCCAAGCCCATGGTCCCGTAATGCGCACGATAAGCCGAGGGTTGGTTGGCTACTGTTTTCAAATATATAATTCATCATCATTCCATTCCCTTTCATTTTCCTATATATAAAAACAACAAGTTTGAAGACATAAGGAATGAAATAAATGCATTAAATTAAGCGTTTTTTACGTTACCCTTTAAAAAAAAATGCCCTAGTGGGGGCTAAATTGCTTGGAAGTTTTAAACATAGTTATAAACCAAACAAACAGAAAGGCAGCGAGTCAATACGCTCGGTTAGGGACAAAGCAAAAGCAAGTGAATACCCGCACGATTTGGCTTAATTCTCCTATAAGCTTTTATTTTGAGATAATTGGTCACTAAAAAAATTTGTGACATTTAATATTTAAATTTATGTTTGTCTTCCCCTTATTCAATAATTATAAGAGAAAAAAACCTTACTAAAAGGAAAATTGAACTTAAATGAATTATATAGAGGCCTTTTTCAGTCTTTTGGCCTCATTAACAAGTCACTTTGTTCGGGCAACCAAACATAGTTTAGGGGCTTGGGAATTGAGACGGTGGGGGAGTAAAATCTTCATGAGTCTTTGTAATGACATAAATTTCAGCAAAAGAAGACTACTTTTCTTGTAGTATATAAAACGACTACTAGTCAACTACCTTGAACGCATGTTAGGTTAGGGGTAGTTGGAACTTGGAAGTAGTGGAACTATATGCTCTTTTAGTGGGAAGAAAATTGACCCATTAAACTCCTAATTGCGTGGAAATCAATAAGGTTTCAAACCCATTTTCTTTGAATCATTGATGGGATGTAATTTAGAGAGCTGAAAATTATGAGTTTGACATTTTATTTTATTTTTAATTATTAGGGTCGCTAAGATTTGATTCTTGATTAAATTAATTAAGAGTTCAATATTTTGGTTGTTGGTTTTTTTTTAATATACTGGTCATTATTTGTTACCATTGACATGTGTAAGGTCTATTCATGAATTATGAAAATCTTATTTCTAAATTATAATTAAATTTATATTGGATAATAATGAAAAAAAAAGTAACGGAGAGCAATCGGTTCCAAAATTACCTCACTTCCTCAATTCTTAATTCAAACTTTAATAACACAATAAATAAAATAAAACAAAATCATAAAAATAAATTCAGTTTATCTCTATACAATAGGTGCCATCTTTAAAATTTCTCGAAAAAAGGAAATAGACCCAAATTGACAAAACATATATAGTCTAACCGCATTTATAAGGATGGAAATATAATTGTGAAGGAAAGGATTAGGAATGGAACATTTCCTTTTTTGAGGGGTTTTTAATTTCAGGCCAATGACAGCCGCAAGTGAAAAGTAAGGGGGTGTAGGTTAATATCATTTTCAATAAAATTTCGACATCCACTTTTATATCGAGTGTTGAAGGAATTTAAATACATCCAACTATCAAAACAAACCGACTGATTTTCTGAACTGGACCATTTAAAGTTGTGAGCTTTGAGATAATGCTTGCTTTTACAAAGCACAATGAGGTTGTTGAAGCCAATTTACTAGTTTTTTTAACAGCGTAGAGTCACGTCATTGTCTCGCAAATAAATAGGCATACATACAATCTTGTCATTTTGTCAAAGTCGGATTTACATAATTTTATGCGTTTAGCTTGAAACTTTAATACCTAGTCTTTATAATTGGCGTAACTCTTTATATTACAAACCCTTAATATTTGAGCCATTATTGTCCTACTTAATTAAGAGCTTGAATTTTTTTTTATATTCTTAATATGTACATAATCCTCAGCTCATATTTAATTAATTTATTTAAGAAAAACATTATGTGATTAAGTCTTCTTGAACTCTAAACCTCTAAAAGTTTATTAACAAATTCATACCAATTGAGTTAATACTTAGTTGATGGAGCATGAGCATTTCAACTAAGTTAGGCAGATATAAATATGAGCATGCCAAAAAAAGAAAAAAAATCTTGTTCCTACTTACAGTGGCAAAGGAAAAGATAAATATAGAAGTTTGGTTGGGTTTGAGATTAACTGTCTAGGTTTAGCCACTAGCCGGTAACGAATTGTTGGGAGAATGGCCTTTCCTCTTCGCCGACGTTGAATCTACCTGAGGACAGCAAAATTGGGTAGTAAAAGGTCTACCTGGCTGAGATCTGCCCAACATGGAGTCCGGCTTGGCTGGCCTAGAGGTCCAAGGTCTAGCAGACACAAATTGTTCAACCCAGATTTAGTTTCTCTTTTTGGTTTACGACGGCCCATTCTATAAGTTCAAATTTGTTGCATAACCATTTTCTTCCTAAATGAAATTCATTTTCATTAATTATCCAAAAGAAATAAAAAAAAAACATTTCCACAAATCCATATCTAATGTAGTTTTGAAGCAGCTTGAATCTTTGAATTTTGGCAATTGGCGCAACCCAAGAAATTTCTTGGATAGAGAGAAGGAAAGGATATCAAGCACGACAGGGGCATCACCCATCACCCAGCCCACAGCTTCTGCCACTGATTATATTATATTAATCCAACCGAGGTTTTGCCAGAATGTTTTTTGCTGTTACATATGGAACTTTCGTCCTTTAATCTTTTCTTTTTACAAATATTAATCGGTGTTTATAGACAAATTAAAATAAAAAAGATTCTTATAATTATTATAATATATATATTTTAATTTTATAAAAATGATTAATCAATTTGATATAAGACATCTATCAAGTGAACTTTTATTTTTATTGCACGGCATTTTTCCTTCACAAGCAGCAAGCGCATGACAACAAAACTTTGATTCTCCCATCTTTTTCCTTTCCATGCATTCAACCAGAAGGACCAACAAAAGAATAAGTATAAATCTCAATTCGTACCAAAACAATTTCTGAAAGTACAGACAGAAAGAAACTAAGGCCACCGATCTGCTTGTCAGATCAATCAAAATCTAAATATACAAATGCTTGGATCAAGGATATATGAACAATACTTTTTTAACACATAGTTTTTACAAATTTGAAAGTGTTTGTAGGGCTCGACTTGAGCTGGATTTGCTTAGATCAATCAAAAAGGCTAGTTGAAAGCTAATCGATCAAAGAAAACTGATGCATGAAAAAAAGAATGAAACAAATAAATATCCAACAAAGACCACGATTAATGAACGCTGGTGGTCGAAATCTCTTTCATAGTCCTAGAGTGTACTAAACCGGTAGTCTGTACTATGGCTTCCTCCTTCATCTTAATATTTTTACTTGGATGAAGCAACTTTGACAAGAACCCACCATTTTTTTTCTTATCATCACCTTCTTTGGTTCTTATTCTCGAAGCAAAAGCTAATGATCTGCTCTTAGTTAGTAAACTCTTGCCACTAAACAATATCAAAGGAAAGTAAGTACCCTTTCCTTGATCTGCAGTATAACGGTAACGATGTATGGGAGAGGAAGAAGAAGAAGAAGCTGAAGAGCAATAAGATGACAAAGAAGAAGGAGAACAATTAGACGAAGCAACTGTAGTATTAGTGGTGTAACGTCGTGAGCTTGAATGAGCTGATAACCGAGAAAGTTTCTCCCCTAAACAAAGTGAACAAACGCCCGGTGATTGCCTGTGTTTTGGGTGCCTTTTGCATCCTTCATTCTGCTTCGATCGCCCACCCGCAACATCCTTTGATCTTCTCAAATTTGCCATTAGATTTTTGCTTCTCATTTTCGAGATCTTGGTCTCCTCTGCGGTGGTGCCATTGGGCTCTAAGTACTATATATATATATATACATATATATATGAAAAAGGCAAAAGAGTAGGTGCATTTCCAAGAGACTTCATGGGAGGTTTCCTTTCGTGTTGTTGTTGTTGTTGTTGCTTTTTTTTTTTTTTTTTTTCCTTTTAAAATTTCGCTTGACTGTCTTGCCTGTATACTGTGTGTTATACGTGTTAGAAAAGTTGAATATGGAATAAATGAACGGCTCTGACTGTGAAGAATTTGGATGGGGGTCCACTTGATAATTGAGTCGGTCGTTAAAGATGGTTTGTGTGAAAATAATTTTGAGTGCATACCTTTGACTTTGAGCCCCAAAATAAACATTTTTATTACCATTTCAACAAATAAGTTGTTAACATTTGAAAATAATTATTTTGATAAAATTAAAAAAATAATAATAATGTATTAATTACATTTTTTTCATATATATATATATATATACATATTTTAACCAAGGCCATTAAGTACTTGTTAATATTTCTCAATAAGACGAACTTATCTGAACTTTAAAATTTAAATCTGAGCATCTATTATTTTATCTATTTCCGAGCTAAAATATTGTTTTTTTTTTAAAAAAAAAAAAACAACTCCGGCATTTCCCAATAATTATATGATCGTCAAACAGCAGAACCCTGTTAATTAGGGACGAATTCAGGCAATGTTGGGTCACTTGGTCTAATGATGTGGGGAACAAAAATTTTATTAAGACGCGGAAGGCTTGGTGGGAAAATGGTTACTTCAAAGCGGGAATGGGATTCTTTCCAGCCATGAAAGGCCCATTCTACATCTATTATGTTGTAATAAAGGCTTTACACACTCAAATCTCTTACCTAATTTTCCATCAGTTTTCCTGTTGTTGGGGGCCGATGGGTATACTCTATTATCCCGTTACCCTAGCTCAACTTGCGAAGTTTTGATTATTATCATGACCCTTTGACTCTGAAACCTGAAAATTCTACGTATGTCAACCATATGTTCTAATGATACTTAGTGTGTCGTATTCATGTGTGTACAGTATATTCAGGAAGAACATACTTTAAATCCAAAGGGGTCAATGCTTGAAACTTAATGCTAATTGCTACACTAAAAGCATTTGACTATTTTTCTTCCTGGCCAAAAAAAAAAAGACGAGAATTTGATGCAAGAACATCTTGCAACAAATCTTGAAGAAAGATGGTAGGCGGTCAAGGCAAAGAATTTCAAATTTACATTTGTGACATCTTAGAAAGAGCAATTGTAAATTTCGATACTGATGAGTTCAAATGTTCAAGACAGTTGTACCTACTTATTTGCTTGTATGTCTAGATCTCCCTACTGATGGGTATCAGCTAAATCACTTTCTCCAATCGATTATGTTGAAATGTCATACATTTTAAGCAACCAGAAATCGACATTACAGGAATTGTTAATAGTTTAGAATCTAGCACAAAAATAGATAACCACCAAGACCTCAACTAGGCAGTGGACACCACAAGAACATGTTGTAATTTAACATGACTGCAGTCAGATGATGAAAGACGATATCAAACAACTCTTCTCGCTCCATCTGGTTATGTGGACGATTCAGCAGCCTCAGCAGTTTTGACTTCTCTTGGGCACTGGGACACATAAGGTTTGAGCTGCAAGAACAAAAAGGACAACCCAGATCAGCAGCAATATATGCAGACACTTTCTCGGTGAATCTGTAAATTGCAACGTAAAGACTTGAACTGTTTGCCAAACAAAATATATAGGGACATCAAGCCACAGGTATGATACATGTAATTGTCCTTCCAGGACCTATACAGCTAATGACTCAAGTGTAGAGATCACAAAAAAAATGCCTATCGAAAAATAAGGCTTCGGTATTGGACAAAATACATCCCTCTTTCAGACACAATTAATGTGATAAATTGGCTTTATCAATACCAAGATTAGAAATCCAAAATAATCAGGCCACCAGTCCCCCAAATTGCCAGTCTTTGACAAATGTAGGGTTCAGTTCGGCAATTCAGAACTACATTTATATCTTTTAAAGTTGAACCCTAAATTAAAATTCAAGAATCAACAGTTCAAAACCATTATAGCAGAAAGGGAAAAGAAAAATGACATTGGACTGGGACAGAGAGCACAAAGGCTCAGTTATCGTGGGCAGAATGCTCTAATTTCAGTTCCACACAGACAACATGCTCAATTCTAGTACAGTCAACCACAATGATATTATAGTACCTACGAGCCTCCTTACATACAAGCTTATGCCTTAAAAAAATCAAACTTCCACGGTCATGACACATTCATGGTATTCACTAATCAGATCTTTCCCTGGAACTGCCCTATAAAGTTGGAAAAGGGAATAATAAGTTTCCTACACAAGCAGTGATTTGTGCACCTTATTTAGAATGCTTTATAGTTTATCCACAAACTGAAAAATGGAAACTAAAAAGGCAAGCAAGGAATAAAATTACCTTGAAGTCAGTCAAATCAGGAACCACATAGTTTGGCAACTTCTCCTGCATCACAACATATCCACCTGCAGTGTATTTTTCAATTATACTCCAAACAAAAAGCAGATACATTACACTTCAAGCAACGAAAATTACGATGTTTCATGTAACAGTCCAAAATCATTGGATATGATTCAATCTTTGGGAAGTTGATATGGAACTTGTTTTTCAAAATTTTTATCACGACTCTAATATTGATAATAACCTAGTAGGCATACAAGCTACTGGATTTTTTGAACTTGCACTCGTAACCTTAAAGCCTAATAACTCGACCTTCTTCAAATATTCAAAACAAGAATTGGTCTTTTCATTGAGTATTGAGAGGATTTTAGGCCACATTCACACAAGCCACCGCATCAGAGTATGTTTCTTAAGCTCCATTTGGATAATGTTCGCTTTTTTTTTGTTCCACAATAAAAAAGTGAAAAACAAGAAAATAAAAAATAAACTCAAAACAAGGAACAAATAACAAGAAGCAAATGCACCAATCAAACAGAGCCTTGTCTTGTACTGTAACATGGTTATATTCGCGTCCATAAGATTATACATATAAGCTTAAGAACTTAAACAAAAGCAGAGTCGTTGAGATATCGGGGTATAATATGCAACATTCAGTTTGAGACATTTGGACAGTTTACAAGGAAAATTCTATCGAGTGATTCACCAAAGCATTGGCAATGTAGATTCACCGAATACAAATTATCAAGAAAATAAAAATGAAGTATTTTCAAAGTCCATTACGCTTACTTTTGAGTTTTAACATACTACCCCCCCCCCCACCATTACAGAACAGACACGAAAAAGTAAATAACCCAACCTATAATTAAATAAATCAAAGATAAAAAAATATAAATCCATAAAAAATTTTCAATAAAATAACTGCTAAAAAAGATTCTTATGCTTCTCAAACCTAAGAATAATCACTAAATCCTTACAGAACCAACCAAAAAAATAATAATAAAGGAGTGAATGAAACCTTTGCGAGTGTGGAAACCAGTAGATTTGCAATTTTTCCCCTTGTAGTAATCTCTTGGGGCTCGTTTCGACGAGAGAATATCGAGCGATGAGGTACGCTTCCTTCGAAACGTCCTTCCTATCCCCAATATCAATCCCAGCGGCATTTTTTCCTAGTTCAAACCAAATTATTAAACCCTGACAACCAGAATTAAACCATTTTTTATTAGATGACTAAAATAATTAATCAACCATTATTGGCAAAAGAAGAAGGAAACTTACTGGTTCGAGGGTTTAGCAGATCGAAGGAGTAAAAATAAGCAGGGAAAGGGTTTATTAAGGGGTTTTCTTGAACATTTTCCTTTTTCCCTCACGATCATAAGAAACGACGGCGTTCCTTCAGGCCCAGAAGGTTTCGGCCTAACGTTTTTGGGCTTTAAAGAAACCGAAATCCCTTGACTCTTTAATTCACAGGTAAAATTTCAAATACTTTTATTTGTCATATATATATATATATTTTAAATTAAGCATTAAAAGTTCTCGTCATTAAAACACGAATATATAATATATTTTTTTATTTTTTTGCGTCAATTTAAATGCAAATATAGAGTAAAAGACTAGGACAAAGAGTACTATCATTTATGAGAATTAGTCTATGAAGGCTTTAGTAAACTTTCCTTTTGAAAAGATTTTTTGGCAATCACGAATAATTAAGTTGGCTATGCTTAAAAGTCACATCACTCAGTGCTTAGAAAAATAATAATTTTATGGGTTAAAAAAATAATTTTATGGGTTCGGATTAATTATTTAATTATTATTTTAAAAATTTTTATGTTTAATATTTTTATTAAATTAAAAATTTAATAATTTTATTTTTTAAATATTATTTTAATTGATATCGTTAGATACTTATTAATTTATTATTAATAATTGTATAAAATCTAATCTAAACCTGTTCATTGATCAGGCAGTCTTTCGGTTTAAAAGGTCTAGTCCATCAAATTTGTATTTTTTTTTGTTTCTAATTAATATGAAACATTATTTTTATATTAAAATAATATTTTTTATTTAATTTTAATTAAAAAATATATAATGATTAATATAAAAAATATATGTTTTAATCGGACAAACTATAATTCGAGCCTAAATAGGCGGTCGACCTAAATTTAAACCTAGATTTAGAATTCAAAATTATTCAAACCCTGGCTTGATTGGTGGATGGCTCCAGTTGCACCTCCAATTATGAATTTAAAAAAAAAAACACTATTTATTTTACTAGAGGAATTAATAGATCAGTAGGATCATGTCAGATTTGGATAACAGAAAAAATTTACTTTAACCTATAGGACATAAAAAGTCTATTTTATTATTTAAAATATATTAAAATATTATCTTAATATTATCATATTTTTATTAATTAAAAATAATTTTTATTAAAAATAATTTTTATTAATTAAATAATAATTTTAAAAAAAGCATGACTTGCATTTTGATTTCCCCATATCTTCTTCTATAATTCTCTTATATTTGAATAGACAAAGAAAAGTAATCGTTTAGTCGCTTTCCAAATGTTTATAATTGTTTTAATTTAACATAGATAAAAGTCCGTGACAAATTAATGGTCAATTTCTAGTATAAAAGAAGTAAAAGTGTTGATTTCATAGTCGTAATCATAATCATGCTTTTGAGAGTCTGGTGAATTACTGTCATAAACTATTGTTAACAATGGATTTGGTGCCATTGAACAAATATAAATGCAAAAACAGAGTAAATTATAACTTTATTGATTCATGGGTTAGACTGATATTTAATTTTTTTTTTAATTTTTTATTTAAGTTTGATCTAATTGGAACTATAAACATATTTTATTATTTTAAAAAATTAAAAAATTTATATATTTTTAGAGTTAATGGATATATTTATCACTATATTATAGGTGAGTATTAAAAATTATCATTATGCTTTATTTTTATTTATATTTGTCAGTGTAATTTTAAGATTACTACAAATTTACCGTTATATTATTATTTGATTAGATTTTATCACTAAATTTTTAATCTTTAATTAAGTTTTACCACTAAAATTTAATTTTAAAAGATATGTAGTAAAATTGATTTTAAAAAATTAAAAATTAAAAAAATTAACATCGAATTTTTATTTTTTAAAACACTAAAACTTATTTTTTTTATCATCTTTTATTAATTAATTCATTCAAATTTGATTATTAAAATAAAATATTTGAAAGAATTCTTTATTAAATTTTATTTTAAAATCATACAAAATCGAAATCAAGTGGTAAAATTCGATTAAAACTAAAAATTCAGTGGTAAAATCTAATTAAATAAAAGTATAGTTATAAAATTCAATATTTAATTAAATTAGAGTATAAATTTACATTTAATCCAAAAATATAATAATATATATCAATTAAAATAAAATATAAAGTCAAATTTTGATACTTATAATATAATAGCAAATTTATATATTAATCTATATTTTTATAATTTACTTTAATAAAAAAATTTTATTAGATAAATCATGATAAAATTAAATTAAATTAATTTAAAAATATTAAATTTAATGTTCAAATCTTATCTAATAAAAATTGAATAAATCAGATTTGTCGAATTGAAGCAACTCTCATCGTTTTAACTTTCCTAGCTATAGGCTTTATTATCTGGAATTGGGTGCAAATCATTTTAATATTGGTTTGCGATTGAGGGCTTGGCATCGCGTGCCTCTTTTTGGGGATTGACTGTCTGGGAAGATGATGATGCGGAGAAAATTGGAGGGTGAAAGATTCGGCGTGTTCTAGGGATTGCCACAAACGCCATGGAAAAGCTATATTTAGATTTAAAATGGCTTAAAAAGTCAAACATAGATGAACTAAGGGACCCATTTCTGACTTCGAGAGAGACTTTAAGAGAGGCATCCAAGGAGTCGCAGCAGCTTTTTTGCTTTGTCTCGTCCCCAACCCAAACTAAAAGAAAAGTGGAAAGGGATGACCGTCATCAGATCCTGCTCCACACGTTCTAGGCTCAATGGCTAAGCCCTGCCAGGAAGGTTCCCATTCATGTGCAAACTCAGGAAACTGTTTTTTAGGCTTTTCTAATAAGTTAACGGTCGTCGCTTTGCAATCAAACATTTACATCATGGTAAATATGTAATTTAAGCAGGCGCCCACCGCTGCATTTGGGATTTTCGGGCGATCAAGGATGAGTTGGGGAAAACAGCTTTAGGGAAGACTGTATACAATGAGATTTTTTCAAAGGAAGTTTTGTGCATTGGGTTCGATCTTCTTATGATTCAAAACTTTAGAGAATTGCCCCTTTTTTTGAACAGAAATTGGGTGGTGAATGTACCTGGTTTAAACCCTAGACAAGTCCTTACTGTTCTAAGGAATGACCACCTAAGAAAAAGAAGAGATCTCTTTTGTTAATCTCTTGGCATTCAATTTTGGTAGCTATAGGTCAACATCCACATTTTACCACCCACATGGGGCTGATATGCGCCCATCAGAAACGGGAAAAATTAAAGTGACACAAACAGGTAAAAAAAAAAAAAGAGATGGACTAAAATGGTTTTTTATTGCGTCACTGATCACACGCAGTTCAAAAGATATTTTTATGCAGAGGAGGAAGACTCATGAAGTTTAAAACACAATCCATGACTTGTAAGTTAAAGGATCCATTTCATCTCTTTCCAACGTGAAATGTGTAACAGTTTCCCTTCAATTTTGCAACACCCTCGTTGTAATTGATCTTTCACTTGTAGAAGAGGTGCCCACCTTGTTCCGGACCTACATTAATCGTAGTATCTCCCATGAAGTCCATATCAATGAAGAGTTGGATAGATTTTGATATAACTTATCATAAGGTTTCACATTCATCCCAAAAGACGTGTCTATTAGGTTGAAGAAGGTCCATGACTTATAAATCCAAAACTCATTCTATTTCTTTCCTGTATACTCTTCCCACGCAATTGTGCAACCCCTCGTTGCACCGAGTCTTTCACCCATAGAGGAGAGAGATCCACCTTAGTCCAAGTCTACTTTGATCTTGACGTCTCTCATATGAGCTCACATCGATGAAAAGTTGGATAAATTTTGATGTCATTTGTCACACATTCAACTCAAACATGAAGTAGAGAAAGACCGATGACTTAATAAGCCTAAGTCATATTCCATCTCTTTCTTTTGTAGGATCCTTGATATTATCCTCACCAAATTGTGCAACTCCTTAAATTGCACCGACTCTTTCACCCATAGAAAAGAGGCACCCACTTTATTTCCGACCTACCCTGACCTTGATATCTCTTATGAGGAACCACATCAATGGAAAATTGGATAGATTCTGATATTACATGTCACAAATTTACATATTTAATCCAAAAAATATCTATTAAGTAAAAGTAGACTGATAATTTATAAGTACAAAACTCGTCTCTATTGTATGCTAAATTCATACTTGTCTATAGTACCTTGAGAGTTAATCTTTGGTTTCTTAAATGAAAACAGCTTAGGTCAGTCATCTTTTGAACTTTCCTAATGCCAGCTTAAAAACTTTTTTCTGAATTCACAACTTTCAACCTTCAAGCACTTCCGGTTTTGAAATCAAACCAATGGGTGTCCCGAAGGGAAAAAGGAAGCAACTTTGTGGCATGACTAAGAGGGATGTATCCAGTACCCAATTTGGATATTGGACAGCAAGTCTTGGGCGGCTGCTAGTTGAATGTTTGAACTGTTGATGTCAGGATTGTTGGACTGTGCTCGTTATGAGGTATTTATCTTTCGAGAAAAAGCACCTTGACAGAGGTGAGTGTGCCGGTCTTAGCTCAGCCGTCTGTGAGGTATTGTCTCATATGCCAAGGGTTCCGGTGTGACACAACTTTCAACCTTCAAGCACTTCCGGTTTTGAAATCAAACCAATGGGTGTCCCGAAGGGAAAAAGGAAGCAACT